>JADDOH010007783.1:0-77577 GCA_016648135.1 Agrypnia vestita | reverse complement strand
CCTGTTTGCCGAATTTTCATCAAAATATTAAAATATAATCATTTTTAATCTGCAATATATACATTTGGGGTATGTATCGTGTAGTTTATATGCAGTTTTATGGTTTAAACTGCATAAAAATACCCCAAATAATAATAAAATAACTTTTTTTTATTTGTAATGATTCAATATCTATTGACTGAGCAAAAAAACAAATTTGTATTAATTTGAATGATAGAAATTGCTACATTCGTGTTTCCTTTATTTACTCAGTAATTTGTTTAGTGGAGATTGTTAAAAAGTTTAATAAACCAGTTTATATTCTCACCTGTAGTTCTCCAAACTGGTAGTGTATACTTAAACTCAAAAGTGGTCTTATACAAGTGTTTATTTATATATAAATCAATGTTCACCAATTCCATCGTAAGAACATTCACACATAAAATTTTTGAAAGTTGTAAATATGTTCCAAAACTGAAAACGTCGCATTGTGTAGAGGGATCTATTACGCCAGCTCGTACAGGTGGTATGCTGTGTGCAATCGAAGTGCAAGACATCCATATATGTTTTTCATATAAATAGCTTCGTGTCTGTGAGATTTTTACAATCATTATTAATAACTAGAGAAGGTACAAAGTATTGTATACTTGGGCTGGAACTTAAATGAGAGATGGGTTGAAATCAAATGCCGCATAGAGCAAGCTCGTGCAACCTTTATCCGCATGAAAAAGATGTTCTGCAGTCATGATCTCAACCTAGGATTACGAATTCGAATGGTCAGATGCTACGTGTTTTCAGTATTATTCTATGGAATGGAAGCATGGACGCTTACCGAAGAACTGATAAGGCGACTTGAGGCATTCGAGATGTGGATCTATAGAAGAATTCTCAAAATAAGCTGGATGGACAGAGTTACGAATGAAGATTTTATGGCTCGGATGAATAAAGAAAAAGAAGTTATTAAAACAATAAAGATCCGAAAACTTCAATATCTAGGACATGTGATGAGACATCTAGAGAAATACGAGATCTTGCATCTCATAATGCAGGGAAAGATTGCCAGAAGTCGGGGCCCTGGAAGAAGGAGGATTTGATGGCTGAAAAACTTGAGACAGTGGTTTGGCCAGTCTACTGTGGAGCTGTTTAGGGCCGCAGTAAACAAAGTCAGCATAGCCAAAATGATAGTCAACGTCCGGTAAACGGACAGGGCACGAGAAGAAGAGAAAATCATTAATAAGTATCCCTTATTGATTTATTAATAATAATTACTTTCAATACTAAAAATATTATTGAAATTAATGATTTTAATTACTACGTGTGAACAGAATCGGCCCTATTATAGATCTATTTAAGCTGTTAGTTGGATGGCTTGAATGATTCCGCCCCCTATGAATAATTGGTGATGTAAATATACAGAAAAACTATAATTCATAATATACCCCATGACCAGGCCCAACCCTGTCACCAGAGGGTGAGGAGTGGGGGTGGTGGTTGATTATATCTAATACAGGCTGTAAAAAATGGTTGAAAACCTCTGTATTTTACAGAATGACCCATTTCATTGCTTCACGAACATAGTTATCGATTGTATCACTCTGTTGTCAACAATTACAAGAGAGGTAGTATATTTTGCACGTTGATTCTTTCATATTGTAACGAGATGCTAAAAAGAAGTTACTTACGCGCTGTTACGAAACCTCTGGTAACATGTCACTTGGAACAACACTATCGTAGGATCTAGAACGGTCTAAAATTGTCCCTCAGGAAACGTCCAGAAATGCCTGGAACCACCGATAAGCGACGAGGACCTTCTCTTAAACACTAGAATAATCTCGAAAGTACGAAAACACCAGCATTTGGATGCAAATACGAACCACACCGCGGCGGGAGTTCAGTTGTGGTATTTGACAGTTTGTTAAGTGCGAAGTTTGCCCGAGCCGCGAGACGACGCCCAGGATGGCCAGTCGTGAATTGCGAAGCGACAGATATCGAATGAGGTACCTAACTGGCGTCGAAAAATAGCGATAAATATTAAGTGAAAGATTTGAATATTCTACAAGTGATAAATACGTGTTACCCAGTGATAATGAAGTATTCATATATGAGTGATATATTGCGAAATAGTGTAGATTAAAGAATAGCGTTAAGTTTATTTCGTGTTAAGTGACTTTGTATATTGAATAATGAATTCATTTTACAGGGACGCCTTCAAATATTGCCATTTTTATATGTTCTGTGAACACAATTACGATTTTGTCCACTGAGGGATAATTATTAATTAAGATTAATTGTAGACGTCACAGAGACGTAGCTATTTATAAACGAAACGTGAATTATATGGAAGTCTTTAAAGGGTGGCTCAAGCTTATGACCTGTATGAACTGGCTTAAGTGACAAATTTACACAATGCAACGATAACCAATTCTACCGTAAGAACATCCACTTACCTATATATAACGACGTCTGTCACTAGCGCCACAAAGTGGCGCAAATAAAGATGAGACAGAAAATATAAACATATTTATATTTTTTTAAATCCGTAACTAACGCTACGCTAAATGGCGCTGTTCCTTACATTAATTGTTTTGGTTCTTTCTAGTATTTTCTTATAAACATAATATTTATGAGCATTTTTTAACAAAATCATCATTATCTCGTTCCAAAATCTAAGCATTATAATTTTGACTGGAAATAAGGTTCTCCAATAAATATGAAGAGCCTATTGGAGAGGTCACCGATATTATAAATAAAAAATGTGTATTTTAATAAAGAATTTGTCATTACAATCATATATAAAAGGCCTACTTATATTGTTTATAATAACTATATGACATGATTTACCCCTCTTTATTACAAATAATGGTAACCAAACAAATCAATTGTTGAGTTTCAACCTAACTACCGAACTCAATCCGTTAAAGCCTTCAATTTGACGTGAAAGTGATTAATTCTAAATAAGCCTGCCTGGAATTTCTAAAGGCTTGGATACCTTTTTGGGGCTATTACTTGACAGGTAAAAGTTTAAAAACCTCTACGAATTTAATATAGTTCCTCGTCTGATTTCTTGAATATAGTTCAAACTCCCGGTTAACGCACCGTGAACTTGTGAACTCGGTTCAGGTCAACTATCACCTCACTCCACTTTTAACTCCTTTGTTAAACTTCTAGAACAATGCGCAGAACTGGTTCACAATGCTTTTTAAGAACGCTTTTGTACCGTTTTTTATCATAGGCTATATGGTGTTTTTAACCATTTAAAATGAAGGTCATCGCCTATTTTATTACGGCTTTTGGATGGGTTTTTTTTTTACTATCATCGCTTTACTTACAGCGGACTGGAAAAGCTAGCATGACTACATGGCAACCATCCTATGCCGCAGTGTAGCATAGCAGCAAAGCAGTACGGTACTGCTACTAGCAAAAGGCTCAGCAAGGGAAGCTTTTGAAGTTAAAGAGGCACTGAAAAAATCTTAGCATGCGATGGAAGTCCGCTCGATTTGGTGACGGAGACACGATTCATTGCAATTGAGCGGCGCAGCTTGTAAGCTCTCCCAGAATATTCATTTCATTTTTTCTCGGCCATTCACCTTTTGAATGTTCTCAGTAACGGGAAGTGGAGACATTTGTATAGAATGTGCATGCGTGGCTCGGCAGGACCGCCATACATCAAATAAAATTCTTTTAGTAGATATGATATTAAACGCAGCATTTTAAAGTAAATAACCGTACATTAAATAATAAAAATAGAACTTTAAACCGATAAAAGATACCGTAAGAGGACAGCAAACGATAGTATCCCTGCATTCCTCAAATACCCTACAAAGGAAAAAAAAATGGGAATATTGTAATAAACAATTTTTGCAGTTGGCAGTCAAGCCATGCTATTTTTTTGCTGTGCTGCACTGCGGCATAGCATGATTGCTTTGTAGCATTTGAATTACTATTCTGGTACTGGTAGCGAACGTGTAGTTCCGATGTGGAAAACTTCTGTCCTGTATAAGCAATGCATTTCTATTCACTGACCGAACCATTTTCGGTTCTTCAGCCATGGTGTCTTCCCCCTTCCGAGCTTCTTCCAAGATCTGGCACTTTCTGGATATTTCACTGTATGGTGATGATTTGAGTCCCAGTGATTTTGTTGACAAGACACTATTGCAACAGAGAAGTGGGTCAAGTATGCACGATACCGTAATCGTGTGACGTCAGCGTAAATCATCTCCCGAAAATATTACAAGAAAGTAAACGGTCGAACGGCGTACGAAGGAATGACGTGATGTGAGCTACTAACCGCCCACGCTTGAAGATTCTTACTGACCTTTGGTTACGGTTTGTTGGGTTCTTCGGGTAAGACCTCTATTTATTCGACTTGTTTTAGAGCATGTTTACACTATAGGCCCATTAGCAGTAATAATTGAGGACAGATATAATAAGTTGTTTTATAATTTATGTATTCACTAAAATTTGTTAGAAAGCAGGTACTGGCTATTAATTATCCAAACCTAAAGGTCACATCTAATTCCATAATCGATAAATACTCGGATTGCATTCTGTGCATTTCGTTTTTTTTTTTATTTGCACGCTATTATCAAGGCATAAAAACACGCTCGGTTTAATTATGTACATTCAGAGTGGGCAACATCAGGATATTTACAAATATTTAATATAAGCATATGTTACATTTGTAGCGCTTTATGTTCAGGTTTGTGTTTTATGGGGTATTATTCATATTTTTACGACCTTCTTGGTCAAATTTTCGGATCCCATGGTAAGATCCATCATCAGGGCTGATGTGTTATGAATGTGAATGTTGTTAAGTATTGGCTTACAATTTCATGCCAAAAGCAAGGTTTGTGTTCAGTATAGTGTTACTACTGACTATTAATACCGTGTCGAATGCAGGGCATCTCTCTGCTTATGTATCACATGGCAATACCGTGTCGGATTCAGGGCATCCCTCTGCTTATGTATCACATGGCAATACCGTGTCGAAGACATGCATTGTCCCAAGTTGTCTGGTATTATGTGAATGTTTCATCTATTGTGTGATCATTATCTTGGCAATCGCTTAGACGCATGTGTGTAAATATTTGTACGAATTGTAGAGAATGAACGAATTTATCATAAATATAATGCTGGCTGTGGGGTAATAGATAGAATAAAGAAAGGATCGCTGAGATGCATTGGACATGTGGAACTTATGAGTAAAGAAAGGATGGTAAAGAAAATCTATGTGTGTATTGAAGGTAGTAGAAACAGGAGGCATCCGCGGAAGATCTGGCATGACTAGATACATCAAATACTGGAGAATGGTTCTATTAGAAGCTTCAACAACCTATGAGCGTGTATGAAAGTAGACGAAGCAAAAGTAGTGAGTCAGTACAAAAGAATGTGAAATTCTATCCTCTCTGCCTACCTCTCTGGGAAACGGCGTGATGGTCAGTCAATTAGTTAGTCTATCTTTGCGGAATCTGCGACGAAATTGTTTTTTGAAGCGCTGGATACCAGGTTTTTAATTTAAGACCAAACATCTTTTAATATTCACCGGGTGCTTGTAGATCTCTTGGGCTTTCCCAAAAATTAAGAGTCACCATGCACATCTTGTCATGGAGATACCCAATCATCACGGCTTATATTACTTTTTTATTTTTTCAGAAATTTGTTTTTGTGATGTTTATTCATTTACGTGTAAATAAAGACGTCCGTCTTGATTCTCAATGACAGTCAGCGTTATTTTTACACAATTATTTCGGGCAGAATACAACAAACAATATGCCATCTTTGGCTTATCCCGCGACCGTCAGTCTTCTCGAGTAAGCTTGTGGTGGTTTGCCTGACCTTTTGTAAGGTCTTGTTGGCCACGCATCTAGATATAATACACCTTTAAATATATTACGGTTGGTTTACTTCTAGTATTAATCGTGTTTTCCGGTAATATTTAGAATTTGGTGCATAATACTCTATTATTCCCATCTCTAGTCATGCACCCAAATAGCTTTATTTGGTCTGTCCAACTCTTGCAGGTTTTTTTTCAACTGTTCTGGAATAACGAGTTTCTTGAAACTTTCGTTGTTCTTTCTGGCAATGTGTTCAATGTATGCGAGAGTCTTTTTCCTGGATTTCAGAAGACTCCTGAACGGCAGAGATATTTGGTTCCTTCACGGCCCGCGCTCCTAGCACCGCATTTCAAAGGCATCCGTCTTGTACTTCTGCTTTCTCGATGTCTATGTTTTTATTCTGCACAGCGCTATGTAGAATGCCCGTAATTCTTCCAAACGGCATCTTTGTTTTGTTTAGAATAAACTAATTTATCCATAAAACAGACTTCTGATCTTCTTTTTCCTCTTCACTCGCTTCCTATTTCATTTGGGGTCCGCGCTCCTAACTTTTCTGTTCTGGGCCATAGCTTCATCCAACTGGGCATTCTTCAGGTCCTTCTCCATGCTACTCCACCGTGGCGCTGGGTCGACCTCTTCCTCTTTTTGTCTCTCGTATTTTGAGTGTGGTATGAACTGCATGATCTTTATGCTTCTTTACATGGCTATACGATTTCTGTATCGATTCTTTCACCTTTTCGGTAACTGGAAACACTCAAAAACTACCCCTGATATGCTAATTTCTCACTCACAGTTAAGCCTCACGTCATTAAGCTACACCCCCAGACCATCCGAGCATCGAAATTTTTTGAAATATTATTATTCGTTAAAGAATTTCCGTTTTAATTGTTTGGAATAGAAATAATAATAATTGAAATGTGTCATAGTTTGCAAAATCTTCGATAATTTTTTTTTAAGTAGAGATACGAACACGGAATAGTGTCACATCAATATTCTTACTATTTTAAAATACTGAGCTGAACGCTTGTGCTGTGAAAATAGGACTAACTTGCTGATCTAGAGTAAGGTTCGAACCCGCGATCTTGGGATCACGAGGTGAGAGTCCTAACCACTAGAACAACAAGCTACTTCGTAAGCATAATTGGTAATTCGTAAGCATAATTGGTAATTCGTAAGCATAATTGGTAATTCGTAAGCGTAATTGGTAATTCGTAAGCATAATTGGTAATTGGTATGTATTATTGTCAATTCGCATTTTCAGCCCCGTTGAGCGAACTGAAAGCAGCGCCATGGGCTGCGGATCCTCCGCCACCCCCAGCGTGGTGGACGACCAGCCCGACACCAACGGCAAGGCGGGCAGAGCGCCAGCCGCCAGGCCGAGACACGTCCCCGCCGGCCAGGCGCTCAAGGAAGACGACGATATCCCCACGGAAGTTCTACCCGAATCAGAGCCACCGGCGCCGATAAAACCACGTGAGCATTCTTAATGTTTTTGAAGTGAAACTTTTTTAGCCACGGTACAGTGACAATCGGTGATAAAAGTCAGTGCTGTGTAAAAGAGGTGAAGTGTAGTGTATCTCAAATAGTTTGTAGTGTGATCCTCAATTATTATGCACGTTTGTAAATAGAAGAACGAGAGCGAGAGCTTTCGCTCTCCCCTTTTTATAGCCGCGCCCCTTTGTACTAACATTAAGGTGACCGACCTAAATGCACCAAATATTTTTTTTGTTAACATATCGTGCTTTATCGAATAAATAATACATGTTTATGTTCTGAGGCTAAGAAGTTTCACTTCCGACTGGGTTCACATACACACTGAGATTATTTTCAATAATGGTACTCTCCTCCCACTCATATGAAAAATATTCTTAATAATTTCTATTTTTTAGGATTTTTAAAGAAATCTACGCACTTATCTAATCAACTATGAAAAATACAATTTCTTTACTATGCAAACAAAGGCACAACACAATTTTAAGAACACAGTATATTTTTACGACATTTATGGACTCACAAATAAATTTAGTTCTTCTGTTTCTAAACAGCTTTGGCTTTCGAGATCCTCCTCGACAGTGACAAGGAAGAAGCGGCTGGAGACGGCGGGCTGGTGAAGAAGCACCCCCCGCGCCCCCCGCCGCGCCTGCTGCGCCAGCAACCCTCGGAGAACCCGCCCTCGCTGGAGGAGTTACAAGAGAAGATGGAGTCAGCAGAAAAGAGAAGACTGCAGGTACTGTTGTGAATCTATCAGGCTGTTTCAAAAGAGGTTTTTTGGTTTTTGAAGCTTTTAACCGAGACATCTTCCTACATTTGGTATACTTGATCATACCTAGTCTTTCGCAAACGCCCTCTGCTCCTGCTACTTCAACACTTGTCTTATATATTTTCTTTATCATACTTTACTCGTTTATCCATTCTACGTGGCCAAAGCATCATCATTATTCTATCTTCTATGTTCCAGATAAGGTAACAAATGACTATGTTAAATGACAATGACATCAAAAAATCCGGATGCGAAAGGAAAAAGAAATCCTTAAAATAATTAAAATCCGATATTAAATATGGATGTAAATATTGGCCATGTCATGAGACATCTAGAAAATGATCAGATCCTGCGTCTTATCATTCAAGTCAAAATTGCGAGCAAAAGAGGTCCTGGAAGACGTAGGACATCCTGGCTAAAAAAACTTAAAGCGAATGTTCGGGAAATCTAAGGTCCAATTATTTTCGATCATGATTATGATCGCAAACGTGATCGATAACATCCGACAAACGGACGAGCATAAGAATAAAAACATATCGAGCTGTTGTTAAGCTGGCTAATTGAAAATTCTTGGCACAACATGTGCCAAGAATTTTACGAAACGTAACAAAAATATGCTGGTTGGAATGACGCAATGGAATTAGAAGTTCGAAGCAGCTGTATAGCCTTTCGATAAGGGTGGTTGGGTATTACTATTGGTAGACTTATTTGCTCTGCAGGGTGCGTTTGAAACCGTACTCCTAACATCATGAATGTGTTCATACTCCTTTCTAAAACTTTATTTCCTGTCAATAACCATACTAATTTTGTTTTTAGATCCTGCAGAGCAGAATAGCATCAGCAACCAAGGCCAGCAGACAGCCTCTGAGAATTCCCATGGAGGACAAGGAAAAGGATGCACTCCACGACCTGATGGTCGGAGAAAATGTTAGTTTTTCTTAACTAGAAAAAATATCCTAATGGCGCGTGATTGTCTTATATTTTGACACGTAGTTATCTAGGCTATTTTTATTAATCTTTTAACTGCCAATCTTATTTGATATGAAGGACAAAGGATGAGGGTGGACTATAAGGGTGTTGGGTGTTCATTAAAAACTGGGAACTGTTGTTCACAATCGGAAAATAATTTCAAATATACGACATTAATAATGGTGCTCAATCGCGTCCCTGCAAGGTCGAAAAATGCATGCTCATTTAATCATATTAAAGGCGGTTAATAATATTTTAAACCAAAGATTTTCGCGACGTATTTACCATTTTTACTTCCTTTCTTTTAACTCGTGGCGTCTGCTTGCTTGCCGGCTTGCCGGGTGAAAAAACTTTAGATCAATTTTTAACCCTTTTCCCGTGATCCAATCAAGTTGAAACTTGGCAAGTAGACTCGTGGCGACGATCAAGAAGATCTATCAAATTTTCGTTAAAAAAAATTAATAACTATAGCATAATTTCGGATTTTTAGAAATTTTATTGGTTTTTTCAAATTGGAATCATTAGAAAAGTTTGATTACTAGCATAGCGACCCGATAACGTCGCGGAATATTTTCTAAATTTGAATTACTCCGTCGGTATTCATAATAGGTACTTCACATCGAATATCGAAAATCTAAATTGACTGACAAATGTTTTTAGAATTTAATCTTCAAAGCATGAAGTGTCTTATCAAAACTCAAAACAAGCTTTTTAGAAATATATTAAATTCCTGTATGTTTAGTGTTATGTTATATGTTTTAATTCGTCTTTAATTATTGTTATATTTTACAAAGAAAGGGAGTATAATAAAAACTTGGTTTTTATGGGTTACTTTTTATGATTCCTCACTCACCTTTTCAGAACTGAATATTTTTAGTTTCGTGTTGCCATAATTCTGCAACTTGCTACTTGTGACTTATTTTCAACATGATAACATCATACTGATATCAATTTGACCGCTTCCTGATATCATCTATACTAAAATATATTATTATAGATACTTACTATGATATTATACTCATTATCTTTCCAATAAAGCCACTACCGTTGCCGATATCACGATGTTTATGTGATTTATTTCATTGTAAGTTCGACATTTTAAAAAAAGCTCTCAACATTATATATTCTAAGCGCCATTTCCCAAAAATACCATTTAAAAAGTCAACCGAAAGCGATTTGTAGGTTCTACGATACTTTGAATATTTTTTTGGTGTTATGTAAAACGTGACTATGCCTGTCTGTTACAGGATGACTCGCAACATATGAAGAGTGTTACCGAACTGAAGAACACAATAAACCTCGAGGGCCACGGGGTGACGCTCTGACTCCAACCACCACCTGTTTATTGATCTACTTCCACCTTCCAGCACACTCAGCCTAGCCTATTTTCCTCTTTTGTGAAAGGTATCGACTGTGAAAGCTTCAATGTAAATACGTAATACATCATATTTCGCATTTTGAAATAAATATAAGCCCAATTCTTAAGTCCTCATTGTTCAACCACGGTAGGAGCTATGCAATGTTTTAAGTAATATAAGAATAATTAATAATAAATAAATTTAAAAATTGATTTTCATTTCATTTTATTTGGTTGTGGTCAATTGAAGAATTCATCAAAATCAAAAAGATCACTTCCGACGCCAAATATAACCATAAAAAATTAACCAATAGAAAGAGTCATGCAAAACAAGTACTTACGTACATTGATGAACGAGAACTGGGATCCATTTATTATCTGAATCTGTAGGATTCTCCTCCACCTTTGACTAGATTTTATATTACATTCAAATAATTAAATATTGTTATTTTGATATATATACTTTCACAATATGTATGCCTTGAAGTCATAGTTTGTAGCGAAGGGAAAAACTACATTTCAAAATGAAGACTACAACACACACATGTTCACCAGTTTGAAGACTACAAAGTGTACACTACAATTGTAGTAAAAACTACATGAAGTGAATTAATTGTAGTACTACGAAATGAAGTGAAGTAATGAAATGAAGTAATTGTACTACAAAATTTTTCCCAAATAAAAATTTGGCGAGCTAAACAAAAAAAAAAGGTCGCCACCCATATTTCTTCATTCGATTTCAAACCACGAGGGGGGGGGGTTGTTACAGTTTCCAGAGATTTCTTCGTTTAGCTACATCAACTTCCCAAAAATTTCTCGTAAAAAATGCACTATTTAAAGTATGTTTCTCATACCTTCAAGTGTGTGTACTTTGTAGTGTTCGCATTGAAATGAAGTGTACTATTAAAAGTTTATACTTTCAATAACTTTGGTGTTTGTAGTTTGTAGTGTGCACTACACTTCAAAACGTGCGAAGTGTGCACTTCAATGTAATATAGTATTACATTGTAATAGTGAGTACAGAGCGGACCCATCACTAATAGTTTGTAATATACATATTATTAAATAAATAAATTGAAATTGAAAGACATCGCGCCAGGAGTACTTTATCATCTTTATTTCTTCTTCTCCTAGTATCGTGTCTGGCTCCCCAACGTTGACTATCACTTGAGAGTACATCTCCCTATTTCTAGCGACTCGAAACAGATCTTTCATCGTTCTCATCTCTGTCATTTTTTATATTTTTTATTTTTATTGATTTTATTTATGGTACAAATACAGTTCTTATATATACATATCAGATTAAACTTTTTTTAAATACTTGGTAGTCATGTAGACCTCATGAGTAAAGAGAAACTCTTGAGTCTGATGAGGGAGCCACAGTTCTTATTTCTTATTATAATATATAGGTACATAGAATGTACAAGTTATTTATTAATACAATAAAAAAGTAAATTGATAATGAAAGTATTGGGAGTTATTTTGAAAAGCTATAGGTTTAAGTGATTTGTGAATTTAAGTTTGATTTTAGGAAAATTTTAATTTTTTTGATTTGCTCTGAGAGGTAACTAATACATCGCATCTCGATAGGTAAGTTATTATAGTAATTAATTGCTTTATAAATATAGTGATGCTGCATTTGGGTTGTTTTACATTTAGGCATTATAAAATGGTTTCCATTTCTCATAAGTTTGAAACATTCCTGGTTTTCTGTAAGGTTTTTTTCTTTACATATTTTAATATGGAAACTTGCTTGAAAATATCTCAATATGAAGCCATGAGATTCTACTTGCTGTCGACACCCTGTTTCTCCTCAATCTTGCCCTTAACCCTCAAATGCATGATTTTAATGAAAAAAATGTTTTATCATATGTCGGCGTGCCTAGATAACGGTAAAAATAATATAAAAAATCTGATACATTTTTAAACCTATTTTATTAGTTAAAATAGATTTGTTGTAAAATAATCACTATTCAGTAACCAAAAATTATTTTTTCTGTCATGAATCATAATATTAGGTCCTTACATATGAAATTGGCGTTTTGCCGTACTGGCAAATTTGATCTCAAATATCTTCTCTTTGGTTAGGAATTCCAAATCCAAATTTATACAGCTATTTACTCATGTATTTGTGTTTTGAAAATTATAATTCATTTGTTTTTTCCTCAATTGTTTTTTTCTTTGCGTCACTCAGTTTACAAAATGAAAAACTTGAAATATCGCGTTATTTACGAGTACGAGTTCCACCGTGGCACCAGTGCTGCAGAAACGGCTCGAAGGATTAATGATGTGTATGGCAACGCTGCCGCAAAAGAAAACACAGTGCGTTTTTGGTTCCAACGTTTTCGTTCTGGAAATTTCGACCTGCAGAACAAGCCCCGTGGACGGCCGGAGACCAAAGTTGATAATGAAGAATTGAAGACTATTGTGGAAGCGGATCCATCGCAAACCACGATCGGAAGCGTCATCTCAATGGCTGAACCCTGCCGAACCAGCCAACCATGCCCAAATCTAAAATTGTTCCCAAAAAGTTCATTGTGAGCGTTTGGTGAACTATAGTGCTGGTGTCGTTCACTACAGCTTTCTTAAATCTGGCCAGACGATTACGGCAGATGTCTATTGTCAGCAACTGCAAACCATGATGGAAAAGCTAGCTGCTAAACAACCGAGGCTGGTTAATCGCTCTAGGCCACTGCTGCTTCATGATAACGCTAGACCACACACTGCACAACAGACGGCTACCAAATTAGAGGAGCTTCAATTGGAATGTCTAAGACATCCACCGTACTCTCCGGACCTTGCCCCAACAGATTACCATTTTTTTCGAAATTTGGATAACTTCTTGCAAAGGAAAAAATTCAACTCCGTTGGGGCAGTCCAAACCGCCTTCAAAGATTTTATTGATTCCCGTCCGAATGGTTTTTTTAGTAAAGGGATCGATGAACTACCTACGAGATGGCAAAAGTGCATAGATAGCAATGGTACATACTTTGATTAAATAAATATATTATAATAAAAAAAAATCGGCTTTATGTTCCTCCCATACTAAACGTCAATTTCATATGTAAGGACCTAATATTTATGTAATATATATGTAATTATTTTGAAATACGGAAAGCATAAAAGCATTTTTTTGGTTTCCATTTTCTGGATTTGCTGACCTTCGTACTTCCAATCGTGAACAAGACATTCGAAGTCCATCGCCCATCGATAAGGTTCCCAGCTGGAAGGGGAATGATCAAACAGTCAGTGGGGAATATAAACTATACCCCTCCACATTGCATCACTCATTCGCATAGTCGAGAGCCAATCAGTCAGTCCAGTTCTGCTTCCTTACTACTTGTACACTTTCACTGACTCTCGGAGCTTAACTCTGGGAGAAATAAACACCAACAATACGACCGATCGCTCTTTCATTCCACGTTTTGCAAACATTCCCTAAAAGTGTAATATCAATCGGTAATATACAACTCATTTAGTAGAATGGAAGTAGCCGTTATGTTTTTATTATTTTTGGGAGTACATATCTAGTGACCGATGCCAGCCGCCATCTATGGATGGTAAATCAAATAAAGCACGACACAGCCGAGATGCGCACCACCAAGTAACGGCAATGCACTGGCCGCATGCACCACGTGGCGGCCGCTAAGATTTTCACATTCTTTTTGGGCTTCGCACTTGACTATTGTTACTCTCTCCGCTTCTACTGCGTAAAATAATTCAGTATACACAGTTCAAACATCAAAATTTAAAATAATCAAGTATACAATACATGAACATCGTATGTCTCATTAATTTGAAATCTTCGATAAGTAATGATTTTTTTAATTCTAATTTATCATTTATACCTCCCAAATATTCCACAACATTTCTGGAATCGACTGGGACATTCTCGTACTACACTGGAAATGTCTAGATATATGTTTAGAATGGTCTCAAACATTCTAAAACCAACTCGTTTTGTATGATAAGGTGATACAGTTATTATTTAACGTTTGACAAGCTCGACATGACCAGCGATAAAAGCTAGCGAAACAGTAGCGACAAGCAGTGTAGCCAGTGCATGTATAACCGAATGACCGATATTCGGGCAAGAACTTGAGAATATTCCGAATGACAGTGAGAATATTTCACACTGCGTGTGAATATTCTCGTGAGCGTGAGCGGGATATTCTCGATAATGATCGATGCGACAGAAACATTGTAACAGTGTTTCACACACGTGTGACTAGAGATAATTAGTGCGATTTAAGAAAATGGATAATGAGCGTGTGAAATATTCTAAAAACATTTAGTGAACATTTAAGAATAGTGGTCTAGTTAAATTGACGTTGAGTATCTTTGGTGATTAATAAAAAAATTATTAAACTTTTACTGTTTCATTCGATTCCAGTGACAATCACGATCTTCCATTCATCATTTTCAAAAATTACAGTTTTCTGTCTAAAATAAGAGTGATTTTACTCGATCAGATACATTATATTTATTATAGTATTTTAGAATATGCATCTCAGGTGGAATCCAGGTTATGCAGTACACGAAAATAGAATTGAAAGCGTCCAAAGCAGATTCCTAAGATACCTAGACCTCCGTTCATTTAGATCTCATTTAAGCAATGAAAACACTGCGTAGTTTTTTAACATGCAGACCCTAACTCGTCGAAGAAACATAGCTGACGCGGTGATGCTATTCAAAATAACACACAATCTATTCGATAGTCCGGAACTTCTTCAAAGAATATCTTACCACATCCCAACTCGCAATAACAGACATTCACCTACTTTTCATCTCCCCTTTTGTAAGACCACCTCAAAACAAAACTCCTTTATATACAGATCCACAAATTCATTTAACACAAAGTATCACCACATTGACATTTTAAACTCAACGATAAGAAACATAAAACAAACAATATCTACACTACCGCACCCAAACTAATTCGTACATTATATCTTTCCTTCTATGCCCGTCCCACATTCCCCTCCACTCTCTCCACTCGCTGTTAAAGTAAGTTAAAGTAAATTACTATATTCAGTGGAAAATTTGTAATTGGCATAATTTTAAAAACCATTATTTCATATTTATTAAGACTGTTGATTTGCTGTTAATTTTCCCCAAAATAAAATAAATAAATAAATAAACGAACGCCCGTACCTATACGGGTGAGACATGGAAAAAATCGGTACACGTTTGGGAAACGAGTGATATTGAAGCAATTAATTACAAATATACACATTTTATAATTTATTTTGTTATATTATATACAAAACAACATTTTATCATTGGTTTTATTAACATAATTTACACATTTTAGTATATTTTCGATTTTAGGTTTATATAATAATATATATTGCAAAACTGCTACTCAACGAATCTATTGTATATTGCATGTGGATGTTTAGAGATGGTTATTCGTCACAAATAATGTACAAACACGAAACGAAAATAAAAGTACAAATTCTTAACATAACCAGCGGTACAATTTTTGTTACTTTTTAATGAGAAACTTATAAAGGATTTTTTTTAAATATTTTTTGTTGTAATAAAATTCTAGTGGGTCTTTTGGTACAAAATTAGATAAGAAATTTTTTTTGGACAGGTTATTTAGTATTTTTCACAAGTATGAAATTTATTTAATAGGGAAATAATTTTTAATTATGTCATCCTTAAAATCAATGTTTACACCCACCCTTCCTCGCTCAGTCACTTCCCCCATTAAATTGTTTTTTGTAATGATAGACAAAATATAGCAAGAGCTGTATTTGAAAAATATATATTTCAACTCTCGATATTTATTTAAGCCTATTTTTACGGCTTACGTAAGAATTTAACGTTCAATACTAAGCCGCCGTACAGCGATTTTATTTAAAATTCGTATATTCCGGAATGCTTGTATATTTCACAATGAAATTGTAACACAGGATGTTTGTAAATATCACTTTTTGTATATGGAGTAGACATGAAGAAAATTTTACTCACACGGCTTCACACGCGTAGATTTTTAGTAACTTTTAGTCACATTTTATCAATTTGTGTATTAAACCTTAACACACAGATATATGTTGTTCTGGACTTTTTTATAGAATTTTTTGAGTTCTACAACTTTACTATAGAAAGTATTTAAATATCTCTTACCGTTAAGGCAGAGTTCATAAAAAATGCATCGCTAGACCGTTTTTTAGTCGACTTTAGTTGAAAAATAGATCACCACGAAAAGCCCTTTTATTTTAATGGGATGATGTATAATCTCTGTCCACCCTCAAGGTCCATTCTAAATATTGGTGAAATAATTTTGGAAATCGGATTAGTAGTTTTGGAGATTACCTCCTACATCCAATCTTGCAAACTTTACCTCTTTATATATTAGTTTATAGATGATTAAAAAATTGAAAATTATAAAAACTAATACCTCTGCATAATATCAATTAGTATTTGAATTCTCGGTTATTGCGTATATCGTTCAAAGTTATACGAAACACGCAATATTTCTTTATTGGGGGAAATGACTAAGAATTTCTTTGGGACGTTACAATTCTTTTTCCATAAGTTTCTTTGAATTAAAAAAAATACAATCAACATCTGTAGAAGGGCGTGACAAAGGAGCATATTTTGTATGATTTATTAAACTACAATCATGATGGTATATGTTTATTTTTTAAATTTATTTCTCTGACCACCTACATGGATTTTTAGTACTTTTGTTTGTAAATATGTATAATTTTTGATTTGGTGTTATTCACTTTTATTCTATTCATTTTTATATGAATATCCTCATTAGCAAAACATAAAATTTATGATATCCCCCGGTGATTATGGTAGATAAACCGAAAAGTTTTTTTTTCAAGTCTAACGCAATAATTTAAGTACGTGCATTTTTGAATTCCTGTTTTTTTTTATCAGCGAATTTATTTAATAATGAAAAAAAAATTGTCCCATCTTTTTGAGGACATATATTTTAGGAAATATTCATTTAAATTAAATTATATTTTTTATAAATTGAGCAAATATTAAAAATGTCATTTTCTTGAAACCACATAGGTAGGTATATTTAATAAAATAAAATCACATGGTAGGCAAGGTATTGCAAATTGAAATATGCATTCTGGTAAACAAAATATTTGTCGGCAAGTATCAGGTAGATTTCGTCTGTTTTTTACATTTTTCTGTTGGATCAAACGAGAGTTATGATTTTTCGTAATTTTTGAACGGTTTGGTTTCTGAAAAAAAGTGGCGAATCAGGATTGTTAACCATTTTAACCGAGATGCCTTCCATGTCATTTTTTTTGTCTCCCAACTATATAATGACTGAGCGAGCATCTTACATAATTGGATGAGAAATAATTAATTTTAAATTATTAGATATTCTGGTGTATAGATTGTATCAATTCTTTGTAGAATTAGTTGGGCAATTCTGCCGTGTATTTCTGACCACTCTGGCCAAATGCATCGCATCCAGAGGTTTGCAATACCGTGCCGAAAACAAGGTATTTTGATGTTACCTGCATTATTTCAATATTAAACTAAAAAATAATTTTCTGTGTAAATTATTTTGAAGAAGGTACTTGTAGCAATGCGTATTTTTAATAAGTTATTTAAAATAAACAAATTTCTTATTTTTTTATAAATTAAAATTTAATCTATTTCGAATTCATGCGAAAATAAATCACTTTTGGTCTGTCATCGTGGACTTGCATTAATAATTATTAAAAAAAATCTTTAAATATATAAATATATGACACACGGGGAGGGAACTTATTTTTTTCTGAATTTATTGTCGTTTTTTTTTAAATTGATGACACGTGGAATATAATGAGTGATAGTGAAAGTAAATAAATATTTAAACGTAATTTTGTTTGGTTTTCGTTTTGGAATTAGTCGGGAGTAATTCAATTCAAGTTTACATTTAAAATAATATTTTCATAATAAATATGTTAATATATAATAATATCCACAGTATATTTAACAGAGTAAACAATATAAAGATGTAAACAATTATACAACAATGGCGATTTAACTAATATAGACATATTTGTGATTTTTGGTTTGCTAAAATAATCTGTAATTTTATGTTCTAAATCAACAATAAATTATAAGTTCTACTCTTACAAATAGTTAAATGAGTATAACAAATTGGTGAGCAATTGATAACAATTAAAATATAAATACCTTTGTATATATTATACGTAATATGCACGAGTTTTATTTTGTCAGAATAATGATTCATTACCAGGGCAGCATAAAACTACTTGATGCTTAAAAATGGTTAATGTTTCCTTATTGAATTTTAAATCTCGGTACTCAGTCCCTACTCCAGGATCTTACAAATATTAATGTCCCTTTCCCTACAAATATCCAGATCTTACTTACAGACTGCTAACGGGAAGTATTATTAAATTTAAGTATTATAAAAGTATTATTAAAGTTTAATTAAATTTTTTAAAGAGTAATTGTATTAACCTGTAATATTTACGTAGATGACCTATGAACTCGTGTTTGGCAATAACATCCTCTTACTGGGTGACAAGCCATTAAATTTAGTTTAAAAAAATATTTCCTTAGTATCGTTGATAAATGCCATTAAAATGAGTTTTCTAGCATCTATCAATATTTTGTTAAAAGAATCATAATTAACCATTTAAATAAAACAGGTCTGAGATTCGATAATTGAAATATTATGTCAATAATAATCAAAGAAAGAAAAAAACTATAAGTTACGTTGAATTTGCTTTCAAAATATGTACATCTTTGGCTTACTATTGCCATTAAATGCTGTAAATACTGTGGATTGTAAATGTTTGTTTTTTAGTACTTTAATAAAAAAAAGAAAATATTGATTTGTAGTTTAGAAATGCAGACAGCCTGAAGAAATTGGTGATGGTGATCCCAGAGAAAGTGTACAAGAAAGATGGGGTAAGATTATCTTCAAGTTGAACAGGTAGAAATGACAAACAGTTCCTGCTGTAAAAGCAGACTAAGGGGGCATCGACTAAAAGAAAGAGATGCCTCTTTTGTAAGGACTTTTTAAAAAAATATTGACACCCTCAGCCCAAGGTCCAATATTTCTTATTCTATTCCAGACACATCAAAAATTATGGTCGAAGGGAATAGAAATAGAAGGGTCTAGAAAAAATAATTACATATGCCCCAAAAAACTCATTGTATGGACGAAATTTAAGCAATGACAAAAATAAATATTAAAGATTCGCAATAATTTTTGTTTGAGTATGTTTAAAATTCTTAAGAACACAATTACTGGAGTTTGTCCCCTCCAGATGGATCATCATTAATTAGGATGAATTATAGATGTCTCAGAGAGATAAAGCTGTCTATATGGTAAATTATGTATGAATGTCTTTTTTGGACGTCTAAGAAGATGTCAAAAAAATACTTTCATATATACTTTCCCATATAAATAGCTTTATCTCTGTTGTTTGACATTTGTAATTTATCTTTAATAAGGTTTCGTTTTATGCTGCCCTGAAAATAATGCTTTTCTCAAAAAAACTGGTCGGTATCAATACATAACACATTAATTATTTAAAATAAAATTAATATTTTCAACAAGACAACATAAAAAAAGATACAGCACCAAAATTTTTCTAAAATTGTACATGTTGAATTAAAAAAATACCATTAATAACAAGGGCATTCCTGTTGGATTAATGAGTTTATTTTTTTTCTTTTAATGTACGATTAAAGATTGTCCTTCTTTAGTTTATGTAAAAAATAAATTAAAAATAACATACATTTTAATCCGCAATTTACAACAATGAAGCTTCACTTATACAAAACGTCGTTGCTATATATTGTTGGCACATTGATTACATTATACATATTTATAAATAAGTTTTTGATTCCCTAAAATAAGCACGAGAGACAACTTGAAAGGAAATACTGAGCAAGAGGTCTAAAACAAAATTTTGCCACTTTTTATGTTAAATTATTGATAAAATATTGTATGGATGTCCAAACTTATAAAGGTATGTATAACTAATTACTTGTGTTGTGGGTTAGATTCTATATTGAATGGCACGCATTTAAATGTTAGAATACAGAAAAATATTTATAGCATAATTCTTATAAAATAAATTTGTAAAATGTTGCATAAGATCTCTACCTATTGTGAGAATGTTTTCATAGTTATAATTATAAAATAAATCTATATTGAGATATATATCAATCTTCTTTATAAATCCTTTATACGAGTATATACTGAATCTCGATTTCTTCTGGAAAAATCTTGGAAATGAAAATTAACAAACTTCCCGTCACCCAAACGAGCTGAATTTTTCACATCGAGTTGATATATATATATATGCATTTTTGGGTCACACATACACACTCGCTCACAAAAAAATGCAAATTTATCTCAGATGTTTGGAAAAATACCTACTTTCTGGTACTATTTAAAAATTATTACATCATGGACATTAGAATTTATCTCTTTATTTAAAATTGCTACAAAACAAAAGCTGGTTGCTATTCTGTAAAAATTTTCATCGTATCAAAATGCCATTGATGATTAATACAATAATACAAATATTAAAGAAACGATTTTTTTTAATTATCTTAAATTTAATTTAGTACCAGTGTGATACAAATGAATCTCTAAGCCAAGTAAAATAAATATAGTAAAATGGAAACCGAGACCTCGCATGTAAAGGATTTATAATGAAAACTATATTATGGGTTGATTTTTTTCCTTTAAATAAGTCCACATGATATAATATCTAACAAAATTCACTGTACATCAAGGTCAATTACTACCCTATTATACCGTCACAAAAATACATCAGACATTATCGCGAATATCCCAGGAAGAAACACAAATTGAACCTATTTAAAATATATATTTTTGAGACAATAGAATTTGTGGGCAAAATTGTTAAAAAAAAATAATTATATTTTAGACCTGGTGCCGAGCCTTCCTAAGAAAGTGTGTATAGGGTTTTATTAAGGGGGGAGGTGTTATGTTACGTAGTTATTGCTGAGACTTGATCTACCACTATGCGATAGCGCGACACCACATTAATCTATTATAGAAAAAATAAAAGAATAGCGACCAATACAATGTCGAGTGTATGAGTTTTAATATATGCTACAGTTACATCAATTCCACATGAATATTATATAATAATAATATGTACTCTAGATCCTATGACTCCTGTTCACTAACCTAACGAATCAGACAGTTTAATGACGATTACATCGACACAACTTTGGATTACATACTTAATATACATGACACAGATACACACATGCTAAAAATATCCCGTACACGTCCATGGATCTTGTTTTTTGAGCTTGAATCAATAAATTAGAAATTAATCTATAAACTTCATGTGTACACGTGTACTCTGCCGTGGATCGATTTTCGTCGGTCCGCTGATAAAAATTAAGCTGCACTGCATAATCTGGCAATACCATGTTGAAGACATTTCGGCCAGTCATTTACGAATACCGTGTTGAAGACTTGCTCCCGTACAAACACAATAAATCATTGCTGCGTTTTTACTTAACCCTGCAATATTTCCAAATCACGATGCTTTAAATGTTTCGAAGATAACACAACTGCTACCTTGATACGATCAAAAATTAAGCGACAAGCCATAATCCTGCAATACCGTGCCGTAAGCAATGGCACGTCTGATATTCTTTCATTGGTCTAGGAAGGATCTTTGTCGGGAAGTCTGATATCCTCAGTGAGAGTCCAGAATGTTCTTCAAGGTTTATTTATTACCGTACACAATAATAAAGATACAATTAACGGTTCTAATTAGCTCTCCAAGTGCAAGCTTTCTTTCCGATTTTCTCAATGGCATGCCCTCACGGCGCGCTCATTTTAATCCCATTTTCACCTCTCTATCTTTCATCTCTTTCATGCGCTCAGACAGACGTCCATCCAAGATACATTACACCACGGAAAAACGTGACCATTTCAGATTGACAGGCTTGCTTAGGAAGACGTACGGTCGCAAGAGAAACCTATTGTTGTATAAACGTCTAAACTGATGCCGGTGTTTCATTAGGAATACCGTGCCATTACAGTGAGTAGGATATAAGATGGCCTCCCAGAGTTCTGAAATGGAGACCTTGGGAAAATAAAAGAGGCATCGGAAGACCTCAAAAGAGATGGGCTGATGATATTGTCGCTGTGGGGGGAAAGAAATGGCTACAATTACCCAACAACAGGGAAGAATGGAAAAAGAAGGAAGAGGCCTATATCTAGCAGTGGAAAGACGAAGGCTGATGAAGAAGAAGAAGAAGAAGAAGAGAATACATACTATATCATTTTAAGATAGATATTATATCATTTTAATGAAACACTTCAGCAAAATTATATTATCATGATGTAATAGGCTTATGAATCGTATTGAATGTGAATGTGAACGTGAATTAGTACTGATGTTATTCTAAAAAAATTAAGTGACACCTCTAATTAGTATCCTGGTAAACACATGGTAAACCTGATTGAAGTTGAACATGGACACTGAAGAGGTAAGAAAGGAAGTTCTTCAAGCTGTAGCATCGCAAGCAGCATCGAGACAAGCAGTTTGCGTTATTGAAGCAAAATGAAGTAGACGTATACATGAATGAAGTGATCGAAAGAAAGAGTAAAGATTTGAAAAGACCAAAACGAGAAAATGAGCAAGAGGATGGGTTACCTATGATGTAGATGGACCAAATAAGAGTTAGCAGGATTAAACGCTACTAAATTTCAGACAGGTTAGCTGACCACGATGCTCGGCTTGGAGTATTGGACGAAATAGAAGAAGAAATGTAACACAAAAGTGTGTACCATGCATAGGTAAGCTTCAGGATGTCATTCCTGTTAACACTGCTTGTATATAAATATCTAGGGATTCCTTCGATAGACTTTTATTATAAGGCTCAAGAAAAAACACAACATCCCTCAATAAAACAAAACAGCCCCCTGCCTTTGACGCGATATTGCAAGCCAATACTTATCCAAGGCATCATCACTTACACCTCGCTACAGCAACATCAGCAAGGAATCTGAGACGTCTTTCAGAGAGGTTCTACAGACATGACAAAGTAGCCCAGAAAAATCCATCAAATGCATTTTATTTCCTTAGTGTAGTTTCGTTTGGATGGCATTTTCAACTGATGAACACTACATAGAACACTAATTCTTCATTTTCCTTCGAAATAACGCTTACCTTAGTCAGCAGAGCAAGACGTCAACACGATATAGGTACACCAAAGGATTCAAGGTATTGACAGTTTATGGTTCGTCACTTCATTTGTCATTTTTAACGCATCGGCTGCATTCTACAACAGGTATAAATCGACCCTTGACAAAGTAAACAAAATTCATGTCAAACAAATAAAATAGTCTAAATTAAATTTTAATCATATAATTTGGCAGATATAAATTTGAGCTTCAATGTTGCACCTCTCGTAATATTGGTAGCGTCACTTTTGAAAATTATTCAAATGTAAGATTAAAAGAAGCTTCTTCTTCGTGTCTTCTTCATTCTCCCCCAGCCCTATTAAAAAATTAATAATACTCTTTAATTGTCAAATAAATATTCTGTTAAATAGATTTCACGAAATTTATGCGTGTCTTCTTAATGTTCGCGCGATTTGTTATCTAAATACTATATTTTTTTAAATAAATCTGTTTGAACTTTAGCGAAGACCCAAACCTCTGTGTTCTTCCATCGAATTGTTTTATAATCATGACAAATTATGCCAGGAAGCGCGTGAGTCATTGGAGCGATAAATTATGTGATTACCCAAACCGGTTTGAAAGTTTTAGTCACACATACATAGTTATACGTTTTATTCAAATTATTATTTTGGAGGACCTTGTAGTGCAACTATTGAATTTAAAATTCTTCGTGATTATGAAGCATGAACATGAATGAGATTTCTCTCGGAAGAGTGTAAAGGACAGTGCAGAGATGAACACGCTGCCAAGAGAGTCTCAAGAAGCTCGTCATCACAGGGGCAGCTGAGGCATGGCGAGCTAGGGGACGCGGTCGGTCTCCTACAGAATGGATGGGGGAGTTAGCAGGGTCCTGTTTAAACACTGTTTTCAACAAGGCTGGAGACCAGGAAGTATGGAGACGTATTGTACACCAAGTTGCAGACATATCGGATGACCACGAAGCTATATTGAGAACGCGATGAAGAAGAAAGCTTGAATGCGTCTCTGGTAAATCGCGTTTATTTTGTATTTCGACTACAGGGGATAGCCTAAGAGCCAGCGACCTCCAGAGTTAAGTAATAGTATCGAACCTGAAATGTTTTCCGTAAATTTACACTATTATTTCTGTAGTTTGGATATTATGACTTTTGAGCTCGGGAAAATTTGGCAAAAACCTGATTTTTTTATGTTTAATCAAGACGAGAGCAGGTACTATACACCTCATATTAATCATTTCCAGATGTTTTTCGCGGAACTTTCGCCAGTGGCTTTGCAACTCTATAAACAATCATGATATTTAAGTTATGGTAACAAATCTGAATTTTATAAACTTTATTCGGGACTCCATTTAACATAACTTAATTTAACGACCCAATACCTTATATTTTAACGTTTTATTTACATATTTTTGTACCTGTTATCTGCCAAAATCTCCCAAACTCTAAATTATTGATATTATCCACCTCTTCTTACCTACTATACTATACATCTACAGAAAATATTTCAGGTTTTTTAATACTATAACGTGAATCTGGCGGTTGCTAGCTCCTACACTATGAAGGCTGATGTGTCATAAAAAACGTTTCACCTTTGACAGGCGTATCAAAGATCGCCATAAGAAATGAAAACATCCCTGCTATAATTTTGTGCTGAGGAGGACGTGGAAGAGTGTCACAATGTCGGATGTATGCGTTGCATCCGTCTGCAGAGACTATAGCATTAAAACAACGCCAATATGGTTGGCGACAGAGTAAGACCGATATGGGAACTTTCGCTAGTATGATGGGTCTGTTGTGGCTCCAACTTCACTATCTAGAGAGATCCCTGAAATGTGAGGGCGAATCAGGAACTTGTGGAAGTGTGTTACCGTATCTCATCTGTAATAATGTAAGTACAGATATTAAAGAAGAAAGATGAAAGTACTTGTCCAGACGTATAGTGCAGACGGCTGGACAAGTACTATACAGAGGAAGAAGTAGATGTAGTCGGCTAATGAAGTGAAGGCGAGCGTAAGGAATACGGGTGCGTAAGGAATGTACTTATAGACAGTTTTATGAATCACTACGCCCGCTAGAATTCGTGGAATTGATGAAGGCATGTACAGCACTAAATAGGGGTGGTTAGCCGGTGGAGAGACGCGCGGGGAGATGAGACCCCCCTAACCGCACTTCAGTCCCGTTAGCCTTTAGCTAAGGCATTAGCAGCCTTTATCGGCTGGACCAGCCTTGCTAGGATGTTATCTTGTAGCAGTGCTCAGAACTGATGCTGAAAATAATGCAGGAATACCCTCAGTTAGGCCTTCGATATATTCCGTGAGATCGCCGTTCTTTATCCACGAGGTAAGAACAAAGAAGACGTTTGGCTTCATTCATCCTACATTGTGTGTAAAAAAAAATGACGTGACGTTAACGAGGCTCTTATCCATGGATCAATATATAATATATATAATATGTATCATGTTATAATACACCAGAATACAGGAATGTTCACACGTAATAATACATTATGATATTGTTAAGATGTATGGGTATGAATGTATTATAGTTACATATACAACACATATTACGTCTAGTAGGTTATCATATTTTACTTACTTACAATAATACCCGTATGTAAATATTTTAGTGTTTACAATAAATCAAATAATAATTATTTTTAATTTACCTATAAATTACTACCTATACGATAATACTTTTTTAATTTTCATAATTAAGCTCAAATATTTTATTTTCACAATGGGCAACACGAAAAACAAAATTGCTAACGTTTTCTTAAATAAATTTTGTTTATATTTTTGTTGGACACAATTCTAAACATAACTTATTATCCTTGTTTAAACTACTTCGATTAATTTAACGTCAAAAGATTTCTATGGAACTGTACATTCAGAACGTACTGTAATGTCGGGATGGACACACACTAACTGATCCACTACGTTGAGTTTTATGATAACTACCACGAGAAAAAAGAACCTCTGAAGAACCATCGAAATGAAAATTTTCCGACCCATCGCAGGAGTACCATTAGTGACAGAATACGAAACTCCGAAATTTGGAATACCTGCGATGTCGAAGATGTCGGGCGATGGAGAAGAAATAGAAGGAGATATTGGAGAGACCATGTGGTCAGAGCGGATTCGACAAGAGTGGTAAGAATAGCGAAGAACGAGGTACCTGCAGGCAGCAGACTTCCAGGAAGACCACCAAAACGATGGAGGGACAGTTGGTCATCCGTGTCCCAAGAGCAGAAGTCGAGGAACAATAGGACACGGTCCTAACATAACCAGTAGAAGAAGAAGACAAAATAATGGATTAAATTTAACATATATATATTGCATATTTCATTGTCTCCCTGTCACTATCGACATTTGATTTCTTTGCATATTAATTTTATGGATCAGATAGCATGCGTCCGTCCCGACGAATATTCGGATGTATCGAAACCCGTCAACTTTAAATTAATTGAAATAGTTTATACGAAAGTTTATGTTTTGGTTTTGTTTTTCTTTGAGCAAATATAATACTGAAATGTTACGGTTATTTGGCACAGTGACGTATCTTAACAGAACACAAAAATATTTTTATTAAATTCCAAAACATTTCTTCAATTGTGCCCAGAAAGGATTGAATGGCATATTGAAAGAAAATTTTATGACGTGCTTGAGTGGCCGATTTGTAGGGAGCTATCTTACGAGTGGTTCCCTACAAGTGGTCACACAGTAGGTAGTGCTTTAAAAAGGGATGAAAACGACAGAAATATGTCGATGCGATACATTTCCATGATTTTCAACATATTTCATAATACCGATTATTGTGTTGCCAATTACAAAAACAAACAGTTTTCAAAATGTCTAAAAATTACACTATGTGATTGAAAATATAAACGTACACAATTTTGCAAAAAATACAACATCAAGCGGATCACATTATTAAGAAATTTGAGTTTTCAGAAAACTGGGTTTTCTAATTAGAGCCTAATTTGAAAAATTCTGCTTTGTTGTACTGAGAATTAAACATTAATATATTGCTGTTCCTTATTACATTTGAAATAAAATTTCTTCGAAAATAGTGGTAGTGTTTTCGTTCAGCTATTTATAATAAGTAAATCATAATCCTCTATGAAATAACTTAAATGTAATTTTCACAAATTGTAATTGTAACAAAAGAATTATGTTAACTATTTTGTAAATACAAAAATTCTTACACAATCAGTCATAATATTACAAATATTTACATTAAAATTGTATTTATAACATTAATCTTGGTTCAGGAGTTCGTGGTTCTCTTATATTACGAGATATTTTAAAATGTTGGTAAAGATTTCGTAGAAAGAAAATTTAAAAATAATCTCTGTACGATTTGGCGAGAGTTTGGTGAGATTCAATGTCGACTATGGTGTTAGATCACGTTTTATTTTGAAGATGTCTTAAGGATAGTATTGCCATGTTCACGGTGACAAAATACTCAAAATAGTACGATTATTAATGTTATCGCTATCTAAAATGTTTTGGTACCATTTCCGATCCTTGCGGTACTCCTGGTGTTACTTGCGAACATGTGTTCGGATTTATTTTCTGCGTCTTGCAGACTTGCCTTGCGGATGAAATGTTTGGAATTACATCGGCCTAGAAATGGTAGGTGAGCGTGCTTAGTTAGAAATGTTTTGAAATCACAATTATAATATTAATGCGAGATAAAAAAAAACAATAATAGTATTGATACTATACACAGTCCAGGTTCATTTAAATACGACAAACATCGGGCATTAAAACCCGTGGAATATCTAATTACATATAAAAAAAATCTATTTTACACACCGATATCGAAAATACTTAAGAGTTTTGTATAAATACTAATTATGTAAAAACACTCATATTTGAAATTTATCCTATTCTTATAAATTTTAAAAATGGTTTATGTTTTTCAACAAAATATAATTACATATTTTGCTTGCTTTTTTATTATTTTTTTCAGAATATATAGTAGGTAATAAGATTAAAGAAATATATTTGAGCAAAAGAAAAACATCTTCAATCAATAAGTTTTACCTTATCGATTGATGACGGATCATTTGAGAATGATTTTGGCATCTTTTTTATTGAGTATATCATTTTGATAATTTATTACATTTCCTTGTTTTTAGCCCAAGTAGTTACTGGTAGTGGGAATATTTATTTTTAAAATCCTATCTATGAAGGAAACATATATGAAAAAGCAAAATTTACGAATATCACGTTAATAAAAAATGCTTTTACTTTACTGATTAAATCAAATGATATCAAAGTTAATTATAATTGTTTTGATATAAATTTTAGATAAATAAATGTAATTTTGTTATAAAAATCACGCGTTAGAATCACGTAATAAAATGGATCCATCTTCAAATATTCGTTATCAAAATTTCCCCACGCCTTCACGCGTCGATACCGAAATGTCGGCATTCTGAGTGGGTACTCAAGTCTTCGACAATTTAAAATTCCATTACATAAAGCTTTTTCAAACAGAGGTCCTTCACGCGCCCTTTCAGGACCCGGCGACCTCCGCCTTTAAAGCACCATAATGTTTGAGACTCTCGAAAAGGTCTGAAAAGAACTCCATTACAAGGATCGCGTTCGGATTCAATTGTACACGCCCCGGGAAATGGCTTCCCTGTTCCTATTGTGCCACTTGCAGGTGAGGATGCGCACGTAGGTTCGTCTGAACGACGCGTTGCAGAGGGCGTAGCACATGGGGTTGATGGTGGAGTTGATGTAGCACAGAGCGTAGAAGAAGTCCCACAGCTCCTCGGGAATGCAGCCGGTGCACGCCGTCAGCGGCTTGAGCAAGACCAGGATGTTGTACGGGGTCCACGTGATGATGAACGACAGCAAGATGGCCGAGAGCGTCTTGGCCGCCTTCGTTTCCTGCTTCTTTTCCTGCGATTTCTTCTTCTTCTTCGCCTGCTGCTTCGTGTGCGCCGCGAGGAGGGTCGTCTTCCCGGCCAGCTGCTTCGGTATGATCTTGGCGTTGAGCGGTATTCTGATGTCGGGTATGTGCGACGCTCTCCGGTTGAGGTTGTTGTGGTTGTGGCCGCCGGAGGGGTTGAGCGACAGGTTGAACTCGCTGTCCCCCCTGTGCGGGGGCTGCGGGGTCCTCACCTGCCTGTTGTTGGGGCTGGGGACGTCTTCCGGTATCATCTTTATACTCGGCGCCCGCTCCGGCCCCGCTACGGACGAGTTGTCCGGTGGTAACCTAATGAGGATGGTGTATATGGAGTCTGTGGACATGGACCTGGCTGCCGGGAGACTCCGGCAGTCCCTGGGCGCGGAGGCGGGGGCCGACGTCGGAGGGGGTCGCAGGGGGGATGCTCCTCCTTCCCCCGCCGCTCCGCCGACCGCCTGACCGCCCCTTCCGGCGTAAGGGTCCCGAATCACGTTTAGAGACGTACACCTAGAAGCAAATAAATATTGAACACTTAGAAACATCAATATCATCCCAGTTACGACTACCACAGCAACAGGAATATTATCAACGAGTGATTTTATACAACTTCGTGTAATAAAAGCCAGTAAGTGCATCCTGCTTCAGGATATACAAGAGCCAGTGCACAATTAGATAGATTCCTGTCTAAATTGTGATTTTAAAATGTCAGCCTAGAATGAGCACAAATGTCCTAATATCAATAATTACGGAAATATGCGACTTTATCTTTTTTCTTTTTGTAAAACGTTGGGACTATCATTAAAAAAGCTTTTATCAAATAAAATTATAAATTCATTCGCTTTAAAACAAGTCAAGTAAAATTATTAAAATCTTTAAAAAAATAATTAATCCAAATACCTGATAACTGTTGGGAGAGAATCAGATATTTTCGCTGAGTGCATATTAGGAGTGGGAAACATTACGTAGTGTTGTAGCGGTCTGATTCTATAGGTTTTTATATGATTGTCTAAACAAATGCGTCTTTGGTTGTTTTTTGAAATGTGGTAAATTGTCTGTTTGTCTCAGTTTATTGGGTAGTTTATTCCACAAATTTGGTCCAGCCACCGCGAAAGCACGTCACCGAAATTGGTTTTGTGGACGCGATTTAGAAACAGCGTCACCGCACAAATGTGTAGTGATGGTCAGATTATTTTAACCAGTTATTTGTGGTCATTCAACATTATTTGAGATTTGTATCTGATTATATCTTCGTCTTCTTCTTATAGTGCCATCTCCTATCGGAGGTCGGCGATCATATTGACGACTACGATCCTATTCAGCGCCGCAAGGAACAACTCCAGTTAAGGTACAGATACACATGCTTATTAGTGGCATGCTAATGAGCATGTCCTAACAACTGTACACACTTACTCATTACTGGCATGCTCATAAATAAGCATGCCCAAATCTAACAATCAAACACACATGCCTATTAGTGGCATGCTCTTGTCATAGAATAGAGACGCTCTTGTTCAAAATGGAAACTTTGCAAACTGAAATAGAATATTCAAGTGAACCAATAAATCAAAAAAGTTACCGAGTTTCCAACCGCACATTTTTAATTTTAGTTTTTATAATTTTTATTGTAAGATTTGAATCATTCATGCCTTTTAATAAAGTTTCATAAACATTATTTCTCACTATATTATTTTTACACAACGGTGACCGAGTATTCCACAGACATTCGTGATTCCTATAATAAGTCACGAAAAGTAATGTTTTATCGTCTCCCCAACGCGCCATATTTGTTTCATCTGTCGCAGACTGAGAAGATCGCATTGATAATACTAGCCGCGAAGCCCGCAAATGACATAAGCATGCTCATAATAAGCAAGCCTGTTCACACATGCTCCAAAGATACCCCTTCTCTATGGTGAATGACAGTGGCATGCTCGTTACTAGCAATGTGGTACACACATGCCACTAATAAGCAAGGCTTAAAGAAGGTCGATACTGCGCTTGCTCACGTGCCACTAAATAAGCATGTGTATCTGTAGCTTTATACTTATACCAGTCCCTCAAAAAACGCAGCCGTGAGATGCGGCATCTTCCTACGCTTCTTTTACCACTTATTTCCCCCTGGATGTCCGAGATACTCAAGCTTTCCTCTCTTGATCTATCTCCTATCTCTACTTCCATGTATTTTTTCCATTATTCTTCAACATTCGTCACTCTATCTACCCAGGAATCTTTCAATATGCGTTATATCATGTAACTGTTTAAATCAATGATTGGTAACTGAGATATAACTGTTGATTGTCGATACCGATGATTTTCCGTCGAGTTGGAAAAAATCAGTTAACAATCAACTTTATGCAATCAGATATAAATCAAAGCAACAATTATATAATAATAATAAAATCAACGCCGTGATGGTCTCCAGGGCAACCCATTTATACTTTAGTTTCTTAAACCTATTAAAAGTTTTAAAATACTACGCAAAATCAAAATAAGCTTTGCTGATAGTTTTTTGGAACAAACCCGTAACAACATCTTTTACTTCTTAATAAATTGATTTTTCCGGTCCTCTGCATCAAAGAGACAGTGACGTGGTTTTGTGTGGACACCCCACCGCGCCGCACACGTGGTTTTGTAACGTCTGTGACGTGGCGGAGACGACCGCTTTAGTATTAAAATAATGCCGATTTGAATGGCGAAAGGGTATGGCCGATAACGAAGCAATTGCTCATAAAAAATACATTTTATTACGATAATACGCGAACAAACTACCACATACAAGACAATGAGTACAGTGAGTTTGTGGATGTATTCAACGACAGCTTGAAACATGCAGTCTTTTCTCGGATAGCAATAGTTTATATGTTAAAATCTGCTAATGTTTCACTGCCTTACTATAGGTCGACCACAATCAAAACACCATTCCCTAGCTTTGTCCGGTAAGAAGAAAGCGGGGAAAGTTTCCTGGCAAGCCCTTATTACAAGCCTCAATATGATATTCCAAATAAATATATATTTTTTAGTTTAAAAAAGTTACTTACTAGAAAAACTTCTTTTGTGTTCATTTTTTGCATCGTAACAACACACATATTTTTTGCGCACATTCTTTTGAATGCGGTCTAGCTATAATAGGTTTGTTGACTCTTTCATTTTTTACATCATATGTGGGGTGTAAAAGAAAAGGCAGCAAAATAAAAAAAAAAAATTATATTAACATGTAATAATAATTTTATCAATATAAAATAATAATTGTATCGATATCGGTCTTACTGCATTTAAAAGAATGGTATAGTTTATATATGGGGTTTAAAAGCAAAGGCAGCAATATCAAATAATAATAAAAAAATATTTTCTATGCAGTCACCGAGGATTACTAATTTAGAATGTACTGAAGTCTAGATTTTATCTATCTATCCCTTCCAAAATCATGTTTTCTGTAAACTTACAGGGTGTATTTCCTATAAAATCTTAATTTAAAGTTAGAGCATTATAAATCAATTTATAATTTATTTATTTATTTATTTTCTATAATATATAATTTATTTTTATTATAATTTACCGAGTTATTTTAAAATGTGATTGTTATTTTGGTTGCTTTCTTGTGTATTTTTTCTTAATGGTGTTTAAACTTTTAGGATGTCTTTAGTTTTTTTATGATGCTATGCACCGTTTGCGCATACAAATAAATAAATCAATATATATATATATTATATATATAGATAATATATATATATATATATATATAATATATATATATATATATATAAAGAAACCCATGTTTTCCTATCCGCCAAGTTTTCTCCACAACCAGCCACAACCACCCACAGGTGGTTATAGTTGTGGATAGCCCTTGGTGTCACATCAAGAATATGCAAGTTTTAGTGGGGGTGGCTGAGAGTGTGTGGGAGTGGGTGACGAAAATGTGCTTTCTAGCACATTGTTTTGTTATGGGAAGGCCGCAAATGCTTCATTGTTTCAAAATAGGCGCGCCGACTGTGTTGGTGAGTCTAGAAGATTCCGAAAAAACAAGGAGAAGGTTCTAGAAAATTCCCGAAAGTTCTATAAGGTTCTAAACTGAGTGGCGGAATGTTCTAGAAAGTTCGCGAAAGTTCTATGACGATCCAAACAGTGTACTAAAAATCTACGCGTGCGAAGCCGCACGGGCACAGCTAGTATGTAATAAAAGGGCCCTGGGTCACTGGAGGATTCCCAAGGATATAAGGGTATAGGATATAAGGGTTGTGGGGAATACTTGCCTCGAAACGGAGCTCTGCAGCGGGGTTTCTATGGACACGGGGGTGGCGTAGCCCATGTCAGACGGGTCCTCCAGGTCCTCGTCGTAGTCATCCCTCCCGGAGTGCCACCAGGCCACGCACCACTCCCGCACGCCGGCCCACCCTCCCAGCTTCTGGAAGAAGAGAACACCCCACATCTCAATTCATCTCTTTTTCAATGTTCTTCCCGAAAACATTAACACTGCAAATACACCGTCACTTAATTGCATGTAAACATACAAACAGATTTTGCATTAATTGTAACAAATTAAAGATACACGTTTACTTTGTAATATTATTGAATAAAAAAGACATCTCACACGCCGTTCAGTCATAAAAGGTCCACAAAGTGGAGCAATTTTCTTCATTTTTAAAACATCGAAGGTTTGGTTATTTATTAATCAATTATATGATTTAGTTTGTGACATTTTGATAAGATATTCGTATTTAAAATATATGTAACTTGATTAATAAATTTTAAAATGAGATATTTCAATACAAAAATGTGATAAAAAACGCAAGAGAAGATATGAGAAAAAATTGTGAAATTTTCTCACTCTGCTAGACGATCGCCTTAAGGGTGTCATGCTAAATGATAAAAATGATGTTGAAATGTCGTGAAATTATTATCTGTACTAATATTATAAAGAGATAAGATTTGATTGTTTGTTTGCATTGAATACGCTCAGAAACTACTGGACCGATTTCAACAATTCTTTCACATATACAATCCTACATTATTCCTGATGAATATAGGCCATAGAATATTTTCAACAATGGGATCTGTATGAAAATTTCGAAAATGTAACCCAACGTGTGAAAAATAACACCAAAAAAAAACCTTATATCGCATACGCTGCGGAAATTTATTACAGTAGAGCAAAGTGATGTACTATAGTTTTATAGAGGACATTAATATCTACATAAAAGTCTAGGATACCATTCATCTAAATATTACAGTTATGTTACAATAACTTATGTTAACATTTAATGGAAACATTATTTTTTAGCGAACAGAGGAACCTTTGTTTTCCCTCACGAACTTATTTTTTACTTAATCCTAAACCCGTGCAACGCCGGGTACGACCAGCTAGTATCGATTTAAATCCCAATCGTGTCTAAATGAACCATTCGGGTCGATGAACCTATAGTTTGAAGTTCTTAATATGATGGCAAAGGTATGAAACCTATCGTTTGAAGTTCTTGATATGATGGCAAATGTATGGATGTTTACCCTTTAGCTCGTTCATCCCTTCAGGACAACGGATAATTAATAAACTTGTTCATATTAACACCATAAAAATCCCTTTAAAACAATTAAAGTTTATATTAATTTGGGAACAAAGGATGGTATAAATAGTATGAGAGGGTGGAAGATGTATCACTGTGTTATCGATTTTTGTCCTGTAAAGTTCTTCCTAAATACATATTTATTAATTCTCCTATAGAATTGTTTAACAGAGTGAGAAGTGCCGACATAAAGCCATGTATTCACTAGGGGACAAATTGTCCTTCAACAGCACGCGCGACATAGAGTCTACGTGACGTAGCAACGTCGTGCACTGTTCCGCGACGTCGCGCACAGCATAGCCCGGCATTTCTACGTGCCGTGGCAACGTTGCCATGCGCACGGTATCCAAACGAGCTCACTGCAACATTACGCGGATCGTCAGTACCACGTGGTATGTTTACAAGTGAATACGCATGCGCTGTATCTGTCAAGATGACAATGTGGGGAAACGAAATTGTTCTTGAACTCATCGAGCTATATCGATCGAAGATCGCATAGAATGTCCGTCCTTCTTTCTCTTTGCAGTAAATAATTTCGCATTCTCCTCTTTTTTCTCCTCTTACGTTTCAATAAACTCATTAACATAAACAGATACGCAGCTGTAATCATAACCTCATAGGGCGACATTTCCGCGACGTGTGTAAAACAATAATTATTTGCAAAAAGAACCTTGTTTTTAATAATATTCAATTTACTACAGTAAAACCTCGTTAATTTGAGATTGCGACCCAAAAAAACATTTCGAATTGCGCGGAACCCCGTTTTCGCCAAATGAGATACCGCAGCTGTCATCATAACTCATCGGGTGACATTTCCGCGACAAGATATGTGAGTCCCAGTGTGTACACGTCAAATGACCGCGCCATTGTCCCCGAAACATAAGCGTAGATGTTGATGCGACATGCCGCGCGGAATGTTTTGCGATTTGTCCCCTAGTGAATACATGGCTTTAGGCACACACTCGACATGAAACCCTACTCCTACACATAGAAAAATCGCAAATGAGGTGGCTTGGACATACATTATTTATTTATTTAATGCCCTTATGAGTTTTTACAAAATATAAATTTAAAAAAATAACATAAGACATATATACAGTTAAAAGGTACAAGTACGTATAATATAATTGTGTTAATTTAGATTGCTGTTAAAGATTCAAGTGCATATGATAGATTTGTGTAAAATAAAAAGAGAAATTTTAGTAATAAGAAGAAAATGATTGTAAGTAGTGAAAAGAAGAAGAAACACATTGCAGTTAAAAATATTTAAGCACATCTTATAGATTTGTGTAAATTGTGTAAAATATGCTAAGAATGCCAGAGGAACGAATACCAAGAAGAATCCTCCTGGCAACCCTGGAAGGAAGATGACCGGTGGTCGCCCCAGATTATTATATTATCTTATCTATGCCCCAGATTAAGCTGGGAGAAGCAACAGAAAAATGTGTATGAAAACAAAATGGGTCTAGACTGATTGACTCATGCAGAAGCAGCGCAAGACAAGGGAATATTGATACACCTTGTCGAGTCTTCGGGCCTCCGATCCTACTAAGATAAGGGGATGAAGATGATGATGAGAAGTGTTTAAATTAAGTAATATAGAGATATCATTACCAGCTGCAAAATCCATGTATACTAAATAGTTCACGATAAAAGACAACAGATGTCTCTTCGCATAGTCCATTGAAATAAACGGAAGGTTTTCAGATTTAGAACATATCTATATAGAACTTTACAAAAAAAGATAATGTTGGGATGTTCTTACGATGATACATAGTTTCGTCTTAATGAATATCTATTTATTATTATTTTAATGAAGTAGGTACCTAGAACCCTTTTAAATTCTAATATGTCAAGCTATGTTCCAACTCAAGGTATCAAACCACAACATAGAAATGCTATCAAAGACAGTTCTCAGGTTCAGGTCAAATAAAATTACCTATTAAAACTTGTAGAAATTTCGACTAGAATTTTTCTACAAGGCATTTTTTTAATAGAAATATTGTAAAAAGTGTTTTAAGAAAAAGCAAGCATTATTATACACAACGTTTTTTTTTCTTTCCTAAAATGTTATATTGTAAGCACCAAAAAATATATTTTATGATCCTCTTGAAGCACTAAAAATAAAAAAGTGTTTCCATTATGAGCGCCGCTAGCGCCGCCTATTGCGCGGAGAATTATTTAAAAGCGTAGTGCAGAAAACGCCCAACAGATGGTGCTCTATTAAAAACTTTTATCAAGTCAACTTTGTAATGGGTTTGGGTCCGGGTGGATATAAATTTAATAGATTTGTAAAGTTATTTATTCAAATGAAACAGTCGGATAAAACGTTTTATTACATTTTGAAAACAAATTATTTCAACGAAGTTTAATTTAATTTCAATATTATATAATACAGTTTTTGGTGGACAAGTAAGTGCTCGAATGTGTGTAATTAGGTTGGTTGTTTCAAGGTCGCAAATAGGGTAATTTCGCATTTTACAGATATCTATAAATATTTAAAATAGGTTCAGAAAAATAAATTGTATTTTGTAACTTAGTATGGATGCTGTGGGATAATGTTTTCATTCATAACTTTTGTAATAAAAATCTTTAAAAAATACGATTCCATTAAAACGCGATGTGATTGGTTGTGATGTTGTTTGGCAAGAATTATAGATAAACATTCGTTATCTATGGTGTTTGTTACTGTCATTTGTTTCGTTCGTCGATGAATTTTTAATATTCGATATTAGTTACTTTAATTAAAGGCCAAAGTTTTACTGTAAATAAGACAAAACTATTGAATAAATGCTCAATTTGTTGTCGTTTATCTCCTTAACTGTTGACTTTTCACCCAAAGTGTATACAATATTTTCTTTTCAAAATTGAATGAAGAAGACTCCTCCGAATAAGAAAATGTGCAAACATGTCACTTATCTCCATCACTATTGATATTATGATATTGCTGCTTAAACATTTTCGATTCATAATTTTGGCAGCAATCTACATGAAAAGTATTATTAAATACGTATTATATAAAAGTAATTAATGCATAATTGTAATGATAACGTAAACCAATGAAAGTAAACCTAATTTTACAATGCATCTTTAAAAATGACCTTCTTAAAAATCTACTTTATTAAATCAATTAGCGCCATCTATTACGTAATTTTTTTAAAATATTTTATATTATTAATAAATATCTGTTGCTAAATCTATCAGCGCCATCTGACGTTAAACTTACGTAAACACGTTGATTGCTTTATAGAATCACCTGTGATAATTTCATGATCTAAATTGCGAATTATATTTCCCACACACGTGGATTGGCATTAATTAAATTTCCCGCACAGGATGTATGAGTGTTTAAAGGATTTTATATCAGTTAAACACTACAGGAGAATTAATAAATTTATTTAAGAAGAACTTTACAGAGCAAAAATCAGAAACACAGTGATGCATCTTAGACCCCTTCGTATTATTTATACCCTATTTCCTTTGTTCTCAAATTAATATAAACATTATTTGTTTCGAAGGGATTTTTATGATGTTAACATAAACAATTTAATGAGTTCAATGACCTAAAGGGCTGAACAGGTTAAAGGGTAAAGATTCATCTCTTTGTCTTCATATGGAATCCTCCAACCGAGGGACTAACATAAACAATGAGTTCATTGACTGGAATGACTAACCTAAACAAAAGTATTTGTATTAATATTGTAGTTTGAATAAGTTCCAAAATATTATAACGGTAGTGGAGATATAACAAATTTAAAAAGGTTTCAATTTATTTAAACACTTTTACGGAGAATTAATGAATTTATTTAGGAAGAACTTTACAAGACAAAAATTGAGAACCAGGGATGCATCTTCCACCCCCTCGTCTAATTTATACTCTAAATTGGACGTTATGCAGTTATGCAAAAAGTATCCAACTCGCAAAATGCTAAAAATGAGTTATGTACGGGTTTGGACAGCTCAATATGATATCTTTATTTGCTGAAAGCATCTAAGCTTCCTTTTTTTTAAATAGAGATGCGAAAACGGAATACGTGTCACATCAATATTATTATTATTTTCAAACTAAGCTAAACGCTTGTACTATGAAAATAGGGCTAACTTGCTGGTCTGGAGTGAGGTTCGAACCCGCGATCTTTGTATCACGAGGCCTAACCACAAGACCAACAAACTCTAAGTAACATAGTTTTTTTGTAATCTCAAAAACAAAAACAGCCATAATTAATTAAATTAATTCTTAAACTAAAAAAGGTGGCTTGACTGTTTTCTGCGGCTTGAAATTTATAAATTCTTCGAAAAAAAAAAATGGTTAAAAATATAAATTTGCCATGTATGTAACTTTTAATTCTACTATTACTATACCTACCACGACAATATTGTAGTAAACATCTAAGAGGGTTGAACCTTTTCTACGCCTCGGATAAAACTTTTTACTTTATGCTTTATCAAATTCATAGAACTTAGAACCCGCATAAAAATAAGTTCTATTTTTCGTGCATTTAGACATTTTGTAGAAAGAATCCAATCTGTAAAACGCGCCATATCTTTGTAAATAAAAGTTTTTTCTGGTCATTACATTCAAACTCATTAAAAACATCTATTCAATGAGCCCTCCGCAAAAAATGTTTAATTATTAAATATTGATGTATTGAGTTTTTGTTCTGCAATTAAATATATCTATGGCGTTTCACCCCATAAATACATAACCACCAATCTAGGTCACGGTACACGCGCGCATGAATGAAGGAGCACTGAGCCCTTGGCGAAACGGAGGGCACACACACACACACACACAAACGTAGCGAGTCTGCTGCGCAGACTAAACATGCATGGAAACGCGGACCAACAGCCGAGAACCGACAGCCAACACGAGTACCACCGGACTTCAAGAGAGTTATTTGATTCCAAAACATATAAAAATAGCCAACGCCCTATACGGGCATGTCAGACTCTCAACTACAGACTCTCTGTTCCGTCAAGTCTTTATCATTGTAATTATGTTTAACTTGTAATTGTTTTATCGAGTAAATAAATTCATCAAACATTCCACGACTTTGGAGAATTTCCATTACATAACGGGTGGTGACCATATTCATCGATCACTACAAAACGTGTGTGGAGGCCTTTTTTCCCACATCTGGAAACAACAGACGAAAGAAGAGAACACACGCTTCCCCCATAGAACCATAAGTAAGGATTTCTTATTTAAATAAATCCATGCCATCACCTCGATCTCCTTCTTCTGATCTGCAGTAAGTGCCGGTGGCAGGTAATGATAACTGAAGCAATCGTGATAAGTTATAAGGACTTATCACGAGAGGTATTATTTTTCTTAGAGAATTTAATAAGCTCTTAGGACTTAATTAATAATGAATATTTAACGTTCTTGACCCGAGACAATCATACCTTAAAACCATACTTATAAAATTCCACAAGGACAAGGTAAATTTTAATCGTACACAACAAACACGGGTTACAAGGCTGGCAAATACAATTGATTTCGAGGTACCTAAAAGGAAAACGTCTTTTGGGCAAAGACAAATTAATTTCACTGCCCCGCTTGTTTTTAACAAGTTACCTAATGAAACTAAAGAAATAACTCTACACAAACTTTTTAAACATCATATTACTAAGTTTATAAAAATATCAGGTCCGCCCTTTACCTCTGAATTGGCAAAAACTGATTTATATAATTTAAAGTGTACTATTATATAATATTTATTTTTTAACTACTTAAATTCTTATCTTAATTTTGTAAGTGTGTTTTCTTTCCTTTTTCTATTCTCTTAGATTTAGGTATTCCTATGATTTACTTTAAATTCTTATCTTAATTCTGTATGTATATTTTATTTTCTTTTTATTTTCTTTTAGATTTAGAGTCTTTAATTGCCATTTGTTAATATTACATAAATACTATATGAGAATAACTGCCACAGAACAGGTTTTTACCTAGTGTGGTAGTTATTAGTAACTTGTATTAACAAATGTAAATAAACAATAAATAAATAAATAAAAATGAATAAAAATAGTTATAAGAACGTATAGAAATGTCCTCACAGGATCGACTCTTGAGAAAGGTTTCCCGCGGTTTCCTCTCCACAATGTAAAATGCTAAAAAGCTTCTAGTTCCACCTAAATTCCAATTGAGGTACTTAATAAGCCTTGTACATAGCAAACAAGTATATACAGAGTGCCATGCGATTGTGGAGCTTTCTACATAGGACAAACCAAACGCAATATCGCTACACGATTGAAGGAACACATTGGAGCAATTAAAAACAACAACTCCAATGCATCGGCAATCTGCGAACATGCATCCAAATGGAATCTCTGTCACTTCATCAGATTTGACAAGGCAAAAATCTTATCAACAGAACCGTACCGTATACCCAGATTAGTGAGGGAGTCCATTGAAATATACAAACATCCCAATTTCAATAGAGAAGACAGTTACAAACTATCAAGTATTTGGCGCCCTGTTCTAACGACACTGATTCAACCCTTGAGAGAAATCGCAGTAAAATCCGCCGACGTAACTAGTACATGTTGCACACTGTCAACCTCTATTGTCGAAGAAGAGAACACTCCACAGCAAAGTGCATACAATTTACGCCCTAGAAAGCGCACCTAATCAGTCCGATTACAGTTAAATATGTCTTACGACCGTAATAACAACCTTAACTCTTTAACAAAAATTATCGCAACACCCATCTACAAAAAAAAATAATGTTGACCGATAACATGCACACAAAACGTAAAAGCGCATAAAATAAATAAATGCATTTCAAAATTTCAATTGTCTGAAATAAAAAGCGCCCTCAACCGGAGAATAAAATCCACTAACGCAATTACTTCCCCACGTTCACTCCTGCAGGTCACCGGCGGCTGGGCAAAGAGCAGCACAAATGAGCATCATCAGAAGACAGAGAGCAAACAGAGCTTGCTCCAGCGAAGAACTTCACACCGCGAGAACAAAGGTAAACGCCCATAAACTGCATTGTTCTTCAGGTGAAGCTCGGTTCCGACCTGGTATTTCAACGATTCTTTTCGCCAAAGATTACCAAAGCTTTATCGTTGAAGGTAGTTAAATATCTTTAATTTTTTTTGAATATCCTCTATCACATGGTTTTTTGATACTGAATATCTGTGTCATTTACTTCTACACAATCTGATGTTTAGGGCTCGGACAGCATTTGCTTTTCTCCTTTTTCTAGGGTTTCAAGAATTTTAAAATCTTCTACTTCCGTCTTCTTTTTCTATTGCAGAGAATGAACAATTTCTATGCATGAAAAAAATATGAATGAACTATTCCAATGCATGAAAACAAGAAATAAACATATTATCAAAAATATTTATTTATATTTACAATGTTATCTCTACCCGAGTTTTTATTTTTTACTTGTTTTGAGAGAATCAGAATCTCTCATTGACAAGTCTCAAAGAATCGATGAGAGGTTTTGATTCTCTTGAAATTAGTTGTGAAAAAAAAAATTAAAAACTCAAGTAGAGATAGCATAGTAAATACTTAAATATTTCAAATAATCAATCATTGTTCTCTACAATTTAACTGTAAATGGTTACGGATATTTTCTCCACTCCTCAACACTCCACAACAAAGTGCATATAATTTACGCCCCCGGTAACACTAATCAGTCCGCCCTATACCTCCGTGGGTACAGGTCGCTCTCCTGATGACGTTGAATATGACTTCAACGAAACGTCGAGAATCGTTTCTCGGAAAAACATACGGTTCGTATAAAATGTCCGTAACCATTTACAGTTAAATATGTCTAACGACCGTAATAACAACCTTAACTCTTTGATTCTCTGCAATGTAAACGCCAGTTTATTTTTCTTTCCTGTACCGAACGTAACCGAACAAGAATGAGAACATAAGCATGAACCATTTGACCTGTGGGATTCGTATTCCAAACAATGGTCCTTTTACCAAATAAAAAATTTCACGTCCAATCGTATTCCAAAAACGTACGCCGAGGTAAGTATTTTCTTTTCAACAATAATTTGTTAAAACAACATTCGGTTCAACGAGCTGCACTCCCTCCGTCAGAACTCGCTGCCACCTACCCCCTGGGGTCGCCCCCCCTCCAGGGGTCCCGCCTTCTCCCCACTCATCTTCACACCTGGAACTAAATGCACAACTAAATGTACAACAATGGAACTGCCCCTGAGCGGAGGCTTGAGCGCCTTAATACAATACTTCTTAAACCAAAGGTTTCTTAAGAAAGAACCCAAATGTAAATCACCCTCTGAATATTCAAAAAAATTAAATTCTTACCATTTTTTAAGAGCTGATGTTTTTCGTGCTAGACTTCAATGAATTGATAATATTTTGTGTTTTAATTTACTAAATAATAAGAAAAGCAATTTTGGGTGGTTTGGAGATGCTTTGTGAACAGTTGCTTTAAGGTCACCACCGTCATACGATGAAATAGCTCCAAAGGCGTAAAATATTTGATGATTTATTATCTCGGTAAAACAAGTACAAAATATACATGCGTATGATTATAATGATACACTAAGGGCTATAGCCTCCGGCCACCCGCCGGAGGTGGACGAAGGACTGACATGCCCACATAGGATATGGGCGGCTTTTTATATTATTTGTGAACAAAGGATTCCTACTCGTCCTAGGGTATACGATCTGGCACGCGTGTGCGTGGAGGATTCGTCACCTTCGCTGCTTCTCGCTGATGTCACTCGTGCCCCGTGCCCGTGCATGGCGGTGCCTACGACAGTGTGGTACTGGGGGTATGACCTCGCCGTCCTCGTATTGCTGGGTGAACTGCTGACGAATCCGCGTATGCGTTGATGGTCTGCTCGGGACAGTGGCTGTGTATGGGATAACCCCACAGAATTTAAAGAATAATAATAATACAAACAAGTAAGACTAAAACTAAGACGGCGTGAAAATGTATTCAAAGACATATCTGCCTTAGAGATTCAGAACCAGCGTAAGACGTGAAATCAATGGAGGAAGACTCTTGAGGAGGCCAAGACTCTTCAGATATTATAGAGCCAACAGTGATGGTGTTGATGGTAAGACAATTATCACATTTTTAGTAATTTAAAATGGTTAACAACATCCGCAAAGATTATATCTACATACAGGTGTCCCGTACCTCGACGTCAAGCAAAAATCGGGTGAAAATAGTTACCAGAAAAATATTTTAAGAAATTAAAAAAACAGTCAGTTAAAACTGGGCAAAGTATTGATTTTGAATACTTGGTTTGGTCAAAAAGTGACATTTTCTTCCAAGCTGAAGCAGTTGGCTTTGAATTTTGGACAAAAGTTTACAGAAGCATTATTCAGGATTACACAAAAATAAAAAATAAAAATAAAAATAAAGATTTGTAGCAACATGAGTGAAAAGACCGTCACAGGGTGTAGATTTTTTTGATTTTTTTTAATGCTTATAATTTTTAAAACACATGACTTGATTTTTTTGAAATATTTTTCTGACTGTCATCCGATTTCGGCTTGACGTCGAGATATGGGACACCCTATATACAGGAAATCTCTATATTAGATTGGTTAGCTTTGCTAGTGAGAAATCGGGCGCGGAAAATTGACACTCTGGTGCACGGCTTTCAACCGGGTCCTGAGCTGTCGTTGTAGTTCAGATATATACAGGTGGCTTTTTCTGAATCCTTGTCCCTATAATCCTGTTTTTGTATATTTTGTCGATCGCACTGGTATTGCCTCGAATTTCTTAAAGAATCCTTGAAATGATCATTGTTCAAATCACAAACTTTGTTTTACAACCAAAGTAATTTGGAACGCAAATTAATAATATAATTTTAAATGTCAAACGTGGTCTTTAAGCTATAAAACGAGATATTTTTACTTCTGTACGAAGGTACTGTACTGAAGACTGAAGAAATTAGTTTTGTGTGGAAAACGTTTGAAAATTTATTTTTCTTGGGTCACCGGAATCTCTGCGTACTTATCCAGACTTCCAGTTCTTCCAGTAGGTCAGTTTGGTCTTGAGACTTATAGCTATCTAGCTTATATTTATCGAACATTTTTGTGAGAGATATAATTCTATCACTGAGAATAGTTTGAGAATCCCTCTCACCCCGTCATCTTCGGAGTCGGTCTGCTCGGGGTAGACACTTATAAGTGTCACCCGTTTTTAGCAAAGTCCTTCACGATGCAGCCTCCAGCCGTGCACACTGAAGATACAACCAGGTACAAGGAAACATCCGTCGCAAGTTGCCGAGAGCTGGTGGTCGAGGGCCACTAATCAACGTCATAATTCACTCGCTTTTGTTGTGTGAAAGCTCACGATTTGTTCAGAATTCTCTTATTTATTTTTTTATTTTTTTTAACAAGCATTTCATCAAACAAATATTTATTTAATTGGTGTTGTACGGGTCATTCATTACCCTGAAAAATAATGATATTATACGAGTCACGGGCGTAGAAAAGCCGACGTTACCTACCGAGGAGACTTGAGAATGATTTCTTCGAGCTCCAGACCATATATATATATATATATATATATATATATATAATATTTATATATTATATATATATATATATAACTTTGTGGCTGGACACAATGATTAATTGATATTAATCATTGTGTCCAGCCACAAACTTAACGCTATAAACATCGAAAATATACAAAGTTAATGCTTTACATATTAAAAATATATATGTATTTGATTTTTTTGTTTGTTTTTGTTTTGTGTTAATGAATATCAGAATTAACGGCTAGTTTACTGTTAGTGTATGATGAATACTTTCAATATGGCAATTTTAATGATATACTTTGGCAGAATCATAAAAGTAAGGTAGTTTATGTTAGGTTGTTCTGGTCAGCAATGTCGTGAACACATTTCAGAACATATCGTAAAACTGAAACAAGAAGACTATTGCTTATAATTGATATAAATTAGCTTTGTTAAAACCACTTACTTATTGAAAAAAAATTCAACAAGTTTCGAAGCCAGTAGCTTCTTCGTCAGGATAACAAAAATAATATTTAAAAATTGAAGTAAAGATCAAAATATTAAAAAGTTATATATGAAAAATGATAATATAAAGTACCTACTTAACATGAAAATAAATTTAAAACATAACTATTTGCAAAAGAGACCTAATTATTTATAACATTCAATTTACAATTTACACTCTTTCTAATTTCCAAAATTTCTAATTTACCAAATTGTGATTCTGTATAATTTGTATGTAAAATTTGAAAACCCTTATTAATATCAAAAGAATGATCCATAGCCAAAAGATGGCTAGAAAATTCAGAAAAATTATTACTATTTAAACACCTTAAGTGTTCCTTAACTCTAATTTCAAAATATCTACACGTTTTACCTTTATAAAAATAATCACAATCATTACAAATTAATTTATAAACTCCCGATTTTTTTTTTAAAATTATCCTTATCTTTATTATTTAATATGTATTTTTTTAATTTATTATTAGTATAAAAAGAAAAAAAAATGCTATATTTGAAGAAGAAGACTATTGCTTCTCCACCGGTAAAGTACAAATAAATAATTTTCATCTGAGACCCACCCGACAAATATTAAGTTCCCGGAAAATTAGTACTTTTGGGACATCAGGAAGAAGCTGATAAGGAGCGTAATTTCAGGGAAGACGTAATTATTTCAGGGATTAATCCGGACCTCATATTACGGAGCCGGCCTCCCTGCCCAGAGGAATATGATCCACATTACAAAGAGACTGTGGGGGTAGTACCTACCCCCTCGCGCACAGATATCGGAAGTCATTCGCAGGCTTTTAAGATTACGCCGAAAGCCTTAAAGCTTTGAGAGATAATTATTACAAAGACATTTAATTATTATGAAAAGTCGTTTAAAGGCTATACGTGTATGAAACTATTATTTATTACTCCCTTTATCATTTGGCTTGCCGGGTGAAAAAACTTTTGGTCGATTTTTAAACCTTTTTCCGTGATCCAATCGAGCTGAAACTTGGCAAGTAGACTCGTGACGACGATCAAGAAAATCTAGCAAATTTTCGTTGAAAAAAATATAATAATTATGGTATAATTTCGGATTTTTAGAAATTTTATTGCTTTTATCGAATTGGCATCATTAGAAAAGTTTGATTAGCAACGGCGGCCCGATAACGTCGCGGAATATTTTCTGAATTTGAATTACTCCGTCGGTATACATAATAGGTACTTCACTACGAATGTCGAAAATCTAAATTAACTGACAAATGTTTTTAGAATTTAATCTTTAAAGCATGAAGTGTCTTATCAAAGCTCAAAACATCTGACATTTTAGAAATATATTAAATTACTGTAAGTTTAGTGTTATGTTATATGTTTTAATTCGTCTTTAATTGTTGTTATATTTTACAAAGAAAGGGAGTAAAATAAAAACTTGGTTTTTATGGGTTGCTTTTTTTTATATTCTTCTATTTTTCTAATGCGTTTTATATTATACGAAGAGTTTAAAGCGAAATCCCACTATCCTATTGATGAAATTTAGATAAACATTTTTATTGATTTCAAAGCCAGTGCGTAGATTTTAAAACGAATATGCTCCTGATAAAATGCTTCTAAAACATGCTATCAAATTCAAGTATGAATCGTGAAATTCACACTCTTTGGCAGATAATCATATTCAATCTTCTATGTGTAGTTTTCTGAGATGTTCAGCCGTATACATCTGCCATTTAGAAAGATAGATAGATTTATTTCACATTCACAGGTGATAACTTTTTATAATGTTTACAAAATTATATAAGCATGTTTCATTGTTGCTGGGAGTCTTGTCAGCAAAGTAAACACTACAATTATTTAACGCCCTGCCTGCTACACTAGTATTTTACTGTATTATAGCAGACAGTACTCTTCCAGTGGGTACAGTATATGTGCAAGAATATTTATTATTTGTATAAAGTAGTTATCATATGAATAAATATTTGTGCCAATAAAAAATAAGTAATAATAATAATTAATTACTAAGAAATTTAATATTGGTGTTAATTCTATATTATAGACAATAAAAAAAAGATTTGAATATGATAGTGAATAAAAAAAAACTAGTTAGAAAGATTAAAGTAAATGTTTATCTCTTAATAAAGTTCTCTATCTCGTTAAAAGTTCATCTCTGGCCGAAGTTTCGAATCCCATCATCCCTGATAATGGACCCTGCAAGGGATTCGAAACGTCGGCCAGAGAGTATAATTGACCAGATCAACCAGATACTGGAAGATGGTCCCGTTAGAAGCCTCAACAACCGGCGAGCTTGCATGCGAAGATGTATGAATGTGGATGAGGCGAGAGTTGTATGTCAGGACAGGAGAGTGTGGCGCTCTATCCTCTCTGACTACCCCCACGGGGAAACGGCGTGATGGTAAGTAAGTAAGTAAGTGAATAAGGAGGACAACTATTAAATAGTTAAGGTTATTATTACGGTCGTTGGACATATTTATGTGATAAATAAAACGGATATTAAATACGAACCGTATATTCCACTGAGAAGGAAATCTCGACGTTTCGCTGAAGTCCTATCCAGCGTCATTAGGGAAGCGTCCTATCACAGCGGAGGTGTAGGCATAACTGATTATTTCTTCTCTTCTTCTTCGTATAAAATATCCGTTTCATTTAACACAAATAAAGGAAGACAGCGGCCGAAGTAGCAATGAGAACTTAAAGAACTTAAATCTAACAGAATGTTAGTAAACTTAGTAAAAACCACTACCAGATTTACGGTCTACCGGTTTCGAGACGTACCCGTCTCTTCGTCAGGTCAACACCAACACTACTACATTCACAACACTATACACCCCAACCATAGTATCGTAAAAATATCACCACTATTGTTCACACGCGTGTTAATCTTGTCAGAGAAATTGAACTAGTGAACAATTCAGGGATCTAACGAGAGAGAGTGAGAGGGGGCGGGGTCTAAAGTGGGTTATGTATCTACAAGCGGATTCCTGGCGCGAGATTTAAAAGTGCGTAAAATAACAGGAAAGGGCTGTGCTCAAATTCTACATTTTTTTAACGGCCCGCATAACTTTTCGTTGTTAAAAATGTATTTGTATGTATTTGTACTGGGCCTCCGTCCCTCTAACGAGGACCTGGTAAGGAATGCAAGGAACTTCGGATGCTTCCGTGAGTTTGTTAAGGTGTGGGTGTCCCGGTGGGAAATCCTGCGGGGACCTGAGTAAAGAGCTTGCTCTTGTAGAGCTGATCGATACCAAGTCTGATGTTTCTGGGTTGAGTTATTTTTAATCTCAGGTGTATTGCTCTTGAATCGGACGTATATCTGCCGGTCCTGACTTCCCTTGCCGGGTGTCACGTGTTTGTTTTGTCTTTCTTTTTCCCCTTGATGGGAGCGGATTGTTCTTCTTTATTTTTTTTTTGTCCTGTCTTCGACTTGAAGCTTTCCACTGCCGCCGTGGGATTTCGTCTTTTATTTTCTATTATTTTGGTGTAGCTTTTACTGTTTATGTTATTATTATGTATTTTGTTTTATTTTGACTTATCTTGAGGCGGGGACAGTGAATGGTTTTGTTCGAGCGACCGTGCCACTTCGCAACGGTTATACGACCGGTGCGGAGCAGCACGGTCCTGCTTGTTAGTCGAAAAAAATGTCAACCTGGAGACGACTGAGTAGGACCGATATGGAAGCTTTTGCTCTTAGAACGGTCCTGGGTAAGCGGTGGGTATCATTCACTGTTAAAAATGTATCAATTTATGAAATCACAACACGTGTCGCGCGCTTCGATAAAGCAAAACATCCCCCGTGTGATAAATTCGCCCCCCCCCCCCCCGCCGTGACCACCCCCCACCCCGGGGAGGCGGCCCCTATCGAGTTACGAGTGAAGGTAATAACTCGGCCGCCCATTGCTTTGGCCAGAATCGCTTTCGGCGCCATTTTTCGTAACAATGTCCGCGACAGATCCGAACCAATCGATGCAGCCATTCAAAATCGCACCTGAATTTCAAATATTAAAAAAAAATACATCCAGCGGACCTAAGTCACCACAGATATTTCATTTGACATAAAAAACTTTGTAGACCTTGGTGTGATGAAAGATTTTGTGTTTAAAAATATTTTTCATTATTAATTAATTAAGATACAATTGTGTTATTCATAGTACTTCTCCATTTGCTCGGATTGCTTTTGTGCTCGGACAAGGTACTTTGAATTTAACCACCGGAGGATCTATAGTTTTCCTCTAATACCAGAGACTGCCAATGAAGATGATAATACTTCTTCAATGAACGAGTTATAACTCTGTGGTGCCATATTTAATAATTAAATAAAACACGACTTGATGTACACCACAAAATATTTCTTTTCTTCATTCAAGGAGGATACAATGTATACTAAGATTAAATGATCAATATATAGTTAACTAGTGGGATGGAGAGTAGGCGGAGTAAATAGAAGGGGGGGGAGGGGGTGTTGTTAGGGAATAATTAAGGGATTGTCAACTTTGTTTTTTTTTAATTTATAATTGGAAAAAATTTAAGTATGGAGTTGTTTGGGAATTGAATTGACTGTTTATTATATTATTATTGAGGTTAAATTTTTTCTTATTTCTAAAATTTCAAAACTATCTAATTGTCAATTATTTTTGTTATTTTGTAGCATGGTCATGTTCTAGCAAATGGTTTGCGAATTCCGAGTATCCATTGCTATGTAAACAAGAAGATATTATATACATTTTTTAACAAACAAACCGTCAATATAATATCGTTATTGGCCCTGAAATATAATCCCAAGTGTACAAAGTATAACATTTTTGGATCATTTTGAAGATAACATGATTACGCAATACACTTTTTATGTTAAATAAATTGAAAATATCGTTTAAAACAAAATTCAGGTAGTCGCGAATCAAAAAATACAATTCAAAAATGCATTATACATCAAAATACTTATACGAGGTATAATATCGCCACTCGAGTGTGGAACACGCGGGTTTTGAGATCGACGTCTTGTGTGTTGTACAACAGGTAACAAGTCAATTTTTGAGAGTTTTGTCAATAGTATGTTTTAGTTAATTTTTTTTACTTCATAATAAACTTTCAGTCTTTTACCGCAACACATATTATATAAGATGGTTAGATAAGAGTGAATATACGACTGTATATTAACACTTAACAGTATTAGTTAGCTGGACAGGTGTGTGTAAGCGGATTATTCAATAATTGACTATAATAATAATTGATTATACAATCAGGCACTATAAATAGATCTATATTGTCAAAAAGTGATTTTATTATTTTAAAATGATCTATATAAGAGTATGCACCATGTGCGGTATTTATTTTCCAAAATTTCAACTCAATCTTGCTGAAATTCTCAAAATTCACAAACTCACTATTTGGCATGTTGTTTTTTCTTATTTTTTTATCGATCCTGGTATAATATTCTTGTATATATGTGTTTTCTTGTAATTGGCCCAAGACTCTGTACATCAATTATTGTTTTTTCCAAGATTTATTAATTATATGGCTGTAAGAAAACCAATGAATGAAAATAAAAATAAAAATTATCATGTACATTAGAATACGCCTGAAAATTATTATCAATTTTTTAACTCCTTTTTAGGCTAGAATATATTTTTAATAATTGTTCTGCGAACACAATAACTGGATTTTCTGAAACACAATATTGGAGGGGCAATCCTTTGTGTACAAAATCCAGTAATTGTGTTCACAGAATATACATTTAAAAATAATTTTATAACTCTTTTATTTATTTTCTACATATTTTCTAATTTCTCCAATAAAAATGACTATTTTGTATCGTGTTACGTTTATAAATTTTATAAAATATTTCTGAATTACTTTTTAAATACTAATTGTGTCGTCGAATTGATATTATTTGTATTTAACGGGGTTAAATGTATATAGGAAAGTAACCAATGTTTATTAATATAGCAATCATAGAACCAATTATGGATTTCATGCTCCCATGTCACGGCTATGTCGTCTTATGAATTCAAGACAGGATCTGGACTTCTTTGGTGTAAGTCTGTCCAGATTTAAAGAATCTCTGATTAGATAGTCCAGACCTTGTCTCCACCTTGTTAGTAATTTTCATTTGTCCTTGCTTTTGTATTTAAATTGCTATAATTTTTATTCTGATGTATTATATATTGTTCATGTCATGTGGACTATGTCCGTTAATTTCAATAAATAAATAAATAAAAATAAAAATTTAAACTTTTGTTTCTGCTATCCATTTATATCCAAAAACATATCACAAAAAGGTTGAGTAATTCATGTTTCTCGAATCAGTTTAATCCATCAATATGATGTGCATTAAAAATTTTAAATATTCAAAAACAGCTGATCAAAATTTTCTAGAAATTGTTCTAGAATTTTTTTATTTTAAAGAATGTTTTTTTCGTCCGTTTTTAGTTTTAGTCCGGCCCTGTTGCAATGTCTGGGCGGAACTCACTTGAATACATTCAACTTATCTTATTGTCCTGATGGAATAACTTCAGATATTTCAAACGCACGTCTCTTGATAAACTATACCAAATAAATTTATGGATTAAGTTCTTCGTTTTTTCTTCTAAACTCAATTTTTTTTACATTTTTTCTTAACTAAGACTTGTGGGAGATTTTTATCAAAAATAGGCGAAATTGTGGTTTTTCGTAAATTCTACGTATATACCCAATAGCGAGGCAAGTTCTTCACATCGTAGAAATAAAAATTGGTAAACATTTTTTATATTTATTTAATAACAGAGTGTAGGTTAAATTAATATAAACCACTAAGATGGCCTCCCAGAGTTCTGAAATGGAGACCTTGGGAAAATAAAAGAAGCATTGGAAGACCTCAAAAGAAATGGGCCGATGATATTGTTGCTGTGGGAAAGAAATGGCTACAATTAGCCAACAACAGGGAAGAATGGAAAAATAAGGAAGAGGCCTATATCCAGCAGTGGAAAGACGAAGGCTGATGAAGAAGAAGAAGAAGAAACCACTACCAGATTTCAGGTCTACCGGTTTAGGGACGTGCCCGTCTCTTCGTCAGGACCAATACTACACTATTATGTTCAAAACACTATACACCACAACCATAGTATTGTTAACCTTTCACGAATATTTATCACGTGCATGTTAATCTTTTCAAAGACAAGCATGCACTAACTTGCCTGCAGAACGATAAGCAATCTACGAGAGAGAGAGAGAGAGAGAGGGGGCGGGATCTGAAGTGGGTGTTACCAAATATTTTGTGAAAGTTCAATTTAATTTAACTTTCAATTAAAACTAACACTAACACTCTGTTATAATGTCTAACCACAAAGTTAATGCTTTAAATATTTAAAAATATCTATAATATTTATTTAATTGTCAGCTGTTTAAAACAAAGTCGCTCCTACTGATCATGAAGTTATTTTAAATACATCACGGAATGTACGTTCGGTACGGCGTAGTATGTAGGTCGGCTGGTTGGCAAAATTACATGGATCGTTCAAAAAATTCAAGGAATGAGCCATCGCTTATCGCTGTCCATTGGTAAGCGTACAGTGATTGCTACCTCAGAAAATTTATTGCCGAATAATCTATTGTAAAGAAATGTCAATAAAGAAAGACAATAACATAGAAGCGTCTATAAACATCTGGAACAGCCTAGAAACGGACCGACGGAAACCTTCTCCTAAACACTAGAATTATCTAGGAGGTTCGATAATATAATTTTTAGGTATAAATAGCGCGGATCTAGGCTGCCGCGAGTCATGTTTTAACAGAACTTTCAATGCGAAATGAGTCACGGACGACGGTCAGGTTTGCCCAGTCGTGAATTGCGAAGCGACATATATCGAGCGAAATGATCGGGCGAATACTTACCCAAGTGGCGAAATAAATAAATGCGATATATAATATGTGCGAGAAATGAATGTTCTACAAGTGATACCCAGCGATAGTTAAGCATTAATATACGAGTGATATATTGCGAAATAATGTGTGTAAAGTGACGTTGTGCATTTATTAATTAATTAATCATTAATTTATAAATCGCCAATTAATTTTCAATGTTTTCATTCATCTCCCAGCAGTCACGACCTTTGACACTATTATTAAAATCGTTGATTACTACACATCTCGTTACAATATTTAGGAATAAAAAATTTGAGAAGTCTCCCTACAGAAATAAAGGACGTAACAGAGATTTACCAATTAATAAATTCGATAAACACTACAAAATATTTAATTAAACAATACATATTTTTTTATGTATCTATACAAAAATGTTTTATGCAGAAGTCCAACTCCCTCACCAAGAACAATAGATACATACAAGTGGGTCTCTTGTATATATACTTGCACTGAAAATAACCGTTTTTTCAGGATCTTCATAATTAAATTTTTAACGATAGTCCTTTAAACAGTTCCTTTTATCTTCAGCGATGTATGTTGTAAACATGCAAAATAAAGCGTTGTTTATTTTCATCTTCATGCAGTTACCGTGTCCCACATATGCCCTACATATGCACAGCACATCGACAACACTTTAACAATAGCGCAAGGCGCAGGTTTTGAATATCCACTTTGTTTTCCGGCCCTGTGTGTCAATAAGGCTTTTAGGGGATTGCAAGCACATCCGGCGGAAGCGGATGCAGACTCCTATTTGGCGGGAAACAGGCCACAATGGAGGGTAGGTAGATACCTACTCGCGGAATGCACAGATGAATGCAATCTTCCACATTTGTGAGGATGGCTGACAACAGAGACGTCGCGTGGATATATCCAAGTAAACAAATATTAGAATTAACCGTTAATTAAAAAGAAAATAGAAATTTACTTTAGAAGGTAATCTAGGCGTTCATTTCTCGAAGCTTTGCGAAATGACATTCTCTGTTTAGGGGTGACAGTACCGCTGCGCAAATCAGTTTCGATTTGGCAAAACCACAGATAAAGGGAAACCTTAAACGACAGTGCGTCTAGCGAAATACCAGCAACAATAATAAAGAGAGTACCTAACAACCGAACCAGCAATTCATTACGACGAGTGATTATTGCAAAATTATTGTGAATTAAAAGAAGTTCTCCAATTCAATTCAAATCCAGTGACTGGTGATGAACAAAAACATCACTTATTTTGACGTAATTCGTTTGTATCTCTCTGCCACGATCCCTTGATAATATCAATGGGCCAGGCCAAAAAAATTATATTGTGAAAATTCGACAAGGGGCGCCATTTTTTATCCAGTGTTTTGATTTTGATTTTGTGGACTGACATTGATAATCTCGCGAAAATTTATTAATATAAAAGTTTGGTGAAAAGAATCATTTTATTTAAGATCATTTCGTGGCTTGTGGCAACACTGGCCCTACTCGCGCCATTACCATAGTTCTACGAAATCATTCATTTGACAAATTGTGAAGTGAGAAATTTGCTCTCTTTTGTTTGTTATAGCAATCTACAATTCTTATTTTAACAAGTTCTAGAGAACAATTATCTTTTCATAGCGATTAATATCAATATCTGTTAGTACAAATACATTGTTGCCTCATTTGTAAGTTTTATGGAAATATCAAAATTCTACAGGGGTATTAGTTATCCAAGTCACCCCAGCTGACGGGAGTTGATGCTGCTGAATGCATCCATCAAAATAACCAAAACCCACAATAATTACAGGTGAATTAATTTAAAGTATTTTTAATTAACATAAATTATAGATGTCTCACAGCAAGGCTGGCAATGTTAAAAGAGCTACATCGACAGTCGTACAGAGGAAGACCAAAGAACTCCTGGATGACTCAATGCTCCAATATCCTGCTTGGAAACGGCCTAGATGAAAGCGACCAAAGAAGATGTAGCCTGAGAACGCGATGAGTCGACCCCAAAGGCCTACCTAAGCTATGATTTGAGACTGTGCAAGAAAGAAGAAAATAGATATCTCAAAGAGTATGTGTGGTAAATCCATGTATGATAGAGTAAAGAATGAAGATATTAGGAATGAATGTAAAGCTGATCGTAGCATAATACATAGAATAAAAATAGGGTCGCTCAGGTGGTTTGGGCATGTTGAGCGAACGAATGAGGAAAGAATGGTAAGAAAGATATATGATGCAAGTGTTGACGGCGCCAGAAAGAGGGGGCGACCACGGAAAACGTGGCATGACCAGATTAACCAGATACTGGAAGATGGTCCTGTTAGAAGCCTGAACAACCGTCGAGCTTGCATGCGAAGATGTATGAATGTAGACGAAGCGAAAGTTGTATGTCAGGACAGAAGAGTATGGCGCTCTATCCTCTCTGCCTACCCCCACGGGGAAACGGCGTGATGGTAAGTTAAGTTAAGTCAAAGAGTATGTACGGAAGTCTTTATTAAGCGTTAACAGGTCTTCTGTTTTAAAAGTTGGTGTAAGTGATTTGGTTGACTTGATTGGTCTAAGTCGAAGATCTTTTTCTTCGTCTTCGATCCTCGACGTGGACTACCATAGCTTCTCCAGGCTATCTTCAATTCTAGCAAGATGTCCGAAGCACTGAAATATTTGTCTTAGATAAGCGGTTTGATTGCCAAGGAGGTATGACTTCTAATGCGCGTACAGTGCTACCCGCACCCATTTTTTCTTTGTCGTATGAATCAAATGAATATAACGGGCTTTTTTACTTTACGTATGTCAAAGGTTAAACAGATGTAATCATTTAGAATTCCAAGAATATTATTGAATAAATGTATTAATCTTACAAAAATATTAATTTACCAACATATTTAAAGGTAGGTCCATGCGGATATAATACAAAGTTCACAAGAAAGTAGGAATGTTCACAAAATATTGCCGATTCATCTTAGATCCCTATAAAATAAACACAGTTGTCTGATGTTCCGCTCTGAAAGGCTGTGTATCGGGTATCGCCGGTGGCGCCGGCTAGAGAGCGAATTAAACACTAGGCACGGGGCTGGAGGCTTCTGGGGTGGTTCGGAGGCTGTCGGGGTAGCTGGGTGGGAGGACAACCCCCCGCTCGGGCGCTCGTCCGCGGGAGGGGGGCGGCAGGGGGCACTAAAGAGCACTCGGTGGGCTTTGAACACCTGGATCTGGTAATTCCTCTGGTGTTTTATAGGGTCTCTATCTACCTGCAATACACAGTGGTAAAGGGACGGCAAAAAATTGTTTTAACGCAGTATATATTTTATCGGAGGCTTTTGGGGTAAACTTTGTTACGAAAGTGCATTAAAAAAGTGTATATCATTTTATAAGAGGTCCACAGATAAGAGTATTATTAGAGGGTATAAAAACAAAGGCAGCAATATACAAAAACAATTCAATGCACCTACTGAGGATAACTAATTTAGAATGTACTGAAATCGAGATTTCATAGGAAGTATAATACCTCTATCTTTTCCAAAAACATGTTACTAAACAGCTAAATGAAAGTGAATACACCAATATTCATAAAAAGCAAAGGCATTAACATCCACATCAACCAATCAACCCCCAAGGATGTGTCGTTTGACAAAATGGCCCCTTCAGATTAAAGTGAAAGTAGATTTTGATTTTCAAATATTTCGATTCGATAAAATTATGAAATAATTCATTCTTAAAATGTTGTATCTAAAATAAAATATTTCTTTTAAATCATCATTTTTGATACTGAACATATTAAATAAAACCACAAATGGCGTATTGAGATAATTTATTTTAGAATGTGTGAATGTTTTGTAATATAAACCGCCAAACCATCTGCTTACTAGGGATTTTCTGAATATTAGTTCGTTTACGTAAATATTTTCCGGATTTTGGGTATTCGAATTCGTCGAAACAGATTATAAAACTCTAATAATAATAATGCAATTCAGAGAAGGCTGTAGTTTAACCGTTATGTTACTACCCGGAATTTCTCACACTAGTTGCTACCGAAGTACTCAACCTCGTTGTAAATTCCCAAATACATTATGTTTGTTTTGCATCTCACAATTTGGTATTTAGACAGTTGTCAAATAGCTTCATAGATGACCACTACTTCTCATAGAAATGTCCGTCTTCCTTTTATTTCCCTTCCTTTCAAATAATTTAAATAATGGAGATTAATACGGATGATTTCAATTTAAACTTGAAATCGAAAATGGGTACCTGGGTAAGTAACATTAGGGTTAAACCCCTTTTCTAGTTTGCGATGCAGTGGCGTGCAATGCATACAAGCAAAAAAGCTGTGCATTAGTAAAGATTCTGGGAAAAAAATGTTAATTAAATAATCCTTATCTAAAGAAAAAGTTGATTTAATTCATCCTACGGGTAGAAGATTTATTTTTGACGTTTCTGTTTATTTCCGATTTAAAATTCTAGCCGTAGGACGAATTACGGCTTTTATATCCTACTTTTCTGTGCTTAACTTCATGTCAATTTTATTTTTTACAAATTCCACCCAAAACTTTCGGTGTAAATTCTATTTGTCTATGGTGAATGTAAATACAAATACCATCTGTCATCTGTCATATTATGATATCATAAAAGTTTGATTTATTTTTGTGAAATGAAACGTATAAGTATCCGAAATTAGTATTGTTCCCGATTTGATTATATATAAATCGTCTTCGAAATATATTGAAATTTTTTGCCGTATTATCTATACCTATATAAAATATTTATTAATTTATGAAATATTGTTTACAATACTTCTTTTATAGTGCAGTTATTTTTGTGGATTGAAGCTACTCAAAATAGTTCATTATAGACGGATAATTTTTTTTTTAAATGTATATACCCTTATAGGTATATGCGTATATATATTTTTAATATAGGTATATAGTCGGTCATAACATAACCTAAGTTAATACCTATTGCACGCCACTGTTGCGATGTACACCTTGAGCTGGACAGAACGCGCACGCGCACATAGGGTATACAACAAGGTACGTGTTTTTTTTGTATGCCATCTATCGTCTTGGATGGCTGAAGATGACTGATGATGACTGAGGATCCTGATTTTCATTATCTCCCGCCCTCTTAACTGTTCTCCTCCACCTTACCCGGCATTCTGCAGAACTTAGCGTCACCAGAGACCAGCTTCTTAGCTTCTTAGCTTCTTCCACTTGATTGGCCCAATGAGTAGGGGATCTTCCTCTTCCTTGTCAACCCTCAACATTGCCCATAAGTTTCTCCAGGCCATCTTCTCTTCTGGCAGGATGTTAAAAAAATTGGACGATTCGTCTCCGACAAGTATAGCTAGACCGCATTCAAAAGAATGTGCGCAAAAATATGTGTGTTGTTACGATGCAAAAATGAACATAAAAGAAATTTTTCTACTAAGTAAGTAACCTTTTTTAAACTAAAAAATATATATTTATTTAGAATATCATATTGAGGCTTGTAATACGGGCTTTCCAGGCAACATTCCCCCGCTTTCTTCTTACCGGACAAAGCTAGGGAATGGTCTTTTGATTGTGGTCGACCTAAGTTATACATGCCAACAAAACGGGTATGACTTCTAACGCGTAAATAAATACAAGCACCACTTTTGAAAATGTTTCAAGCCTATCTTCTGTAAAACGTTCAGAAAAGTAACTTATATCGAATATTATGAATGCTTTTACATTAATACAATTCAATAAATGATGAATATAACACGATGAATTCAGGAATACACCTTTTAAAGTATTCTGAACATCCCTAGTTATGGGGATGTTACCACGGCGCGAGCTCTAGCGACCAGAGGGGTTAAACCGCAGAGCTAGGGTTAAAGTTTAAACATTACGGTTTAATATTTCGTACAATTTAATATCAAAATTCCAGATTGTAAGCGCATCAAACGTTATTTATTTTAATACAGAATACTAAATGATAGTTGATTTTTAGGTACAGGCAGCGACGAGTATCTGACTGAGGGAACAAAGCACTATAGTATACAAGTATTTAATATACAAGTATATTAAATATATTTATTATTTAAACCATTTTTTTACTTTTTTTACGTTGTATATATTTTCCAACTTTATAAGAAACCAGATACTTTGTAGCTTGACATAGTAATTTAAATAAAAATGTGCCTTTTGATTAAGCTAAATTATAGAAGTCTCACAGAGAAGAATTTATTTATATTATATAGACGGAGCAGGCAGAAAAGGCGTTTCTGGGTGACCATGTTGAGAAAATGGACCAGGCAAGGCTTCCCAGAGCCGTGATGCGCGGGATTCCAGAGGGGCGCCGACCGCCAGGGAGACCACCAAAGAGATGGAGAGTGAGCTGGTCCTCCTCATGACAAGACCAGGTTAAAAACATGAACATAAGAAGAACGTGCATGAGAAGATGTGTGGGTGTTCTTGAAGAAAAAGTGGTGTACGCGGATAGGAGAGTGAAACGTTCTCCTTCCTTTTTGACTACCCCTGCGAAGAAACGACCTGATGGTAAGCTAGTTAGTTTTACCATGCATTTGTGATCTTTACCGTGTTTAAGATTTTGCAATAATGTCTTTATACTCACTGACGTATTATAAATATATACACCAGCCGGCTTTCGTATGTAGCAAATATTGCATTGAAAGAGACAACAAATCATATAATCAAGTAATCACGTAAAAATCAGATAATCTGAAGTCACGGTGACTAAAATAACATACTCATTCTTACAATATTGTACGATACTCTGTTCCTTTTCCCCCGGGACTTTTTTCGGCGTAGCTTCGCGCCTGATCACAAAGAAGTCCTTCGATAACGAATGCAAGTAAGGCAATTACCTTACCGTTGAGTTGCCAAGATTTCACGCTTTTAACGTTGTCTACAGTTTATTATATCATTGTTTTTAATTTGCATATATTATTTTTTTATATCAATAATTTACCGTACATTATTGTTTTATTATCATATATTTTCCTTGTACATTTGTTTTTATTTCCTTTATTTATGATTTGTATCTTTGTCTTTTTACTCCCTTTATATTCTCGTGGCGTCTGCTTGCTTGCTTGCTTGCCGGCTTGCCGTCGAAAAAACTTTGGATCGATTTTTGACCCTTTTCCCGTGATCCGATCGAGCTGAAACTTTGCAAGCAGACTCGTGGCGATGATCAAGAAGATCTATCTAATTTTTGTTAAAAAATAATAATAATTATAGTATAATTTTGGATTTTCAAATTTTTAATAGTTTTTTCAAATTAGAATCATTACAAAAGTTTGATTACTAGCAACGGCGGCCCGATAACGTGGCGGAATATTTTCAAAATTTGAATTAATCCGTCGGTATACATAATAGGTACTTCACTACGAATTTCGAAAATTTAAATTGACTGACAAATGTTTTTAGTGTCTTATCAAAGCTCAAAACATCTGACATTTTAGAAATATATTAAAATACTGTAAGTTTAGTGTTATGTTACATGTTTTAATTCGTCTTTAATTGTTGTTATATTTTACAAAGAAAGGGAGTAAAATAAAAACTTGGTTTTTATGTGTCAGTTTTTATCAAATCGAATTGAATATCAGCATCAAAACTAGAACCTTGCCCAAAAAGCCCAATTGAGACGTAAAATAAAAAATAAAAAAATCCACATTTTTATAAAGATACGGAAGAAGATGAATTTGTAAGTCGTGTGGGAAATTTTCATTCGCCTACTTGCATGAAGCGACATCAAGGTGAAATAAAGCACGCCGCGAAAGGAAATTTCTTGGAAAGAAATTTTAAACCAAATTCTCGCAATATTTTACCGAAATATGATTCACGTTACGCTAAATATCTGCCCCCCCCCCCCCCCCACCCTCCCCCACCCCACCCACCTCCCCAGACTTGTATATTATTTATCAAGATGATGTTTTAAGTCTTGCCGTCGATGAATTATGCATGCCATCTCGTGGTTCTTGCGAAAAGGTATTTCTCCGTAAATGATAAAGAAAAACTATGTCGAGACACGGCCCTTTATCCTGCTCACGCATTATAAATCATTTTTACACTTTACGTAAATTAATATACATCATTTTTACTCCCTTTGTATTAACTCGTGGCGTCTGCTTGCTTGCTTGCCGGCTTGCCGTCGAAAAAACTTCGATTTTTGACCATTCTCCCGTGATGCAATCGAGCTGAAACTTTGCAAGTAGACTCGTGGCGACGATCAAGAAGATCTGGCAAGAAAAGTTTGATTATTAGCATCGGCGGCCCGATAACGTCGCGGAATATTTTCTAAATTTGAATTACTCCTTCAGTATACATAATAGGTACTTCACTACGAATATCGAAAATCTAAATTGACTGACAAGTGTTTTTAGAATTTAATCTTCAAGGCATGAAGTGTCTATTCAAAGCTCAAAACATCTGACATTTTGGAAATATATTAAATTACTGTAAGTTTAGTGTTATGTCATATGCTTTAATTCGTCTTTAATTGTTGTTGTATTTTACAAAGAAAGGAAGTATAATAAAAACTTGGTTTTTATGGATTACTTTTTTCTACTATAGGATAAGTGACTCTCTTCTGCAAGCAAAGACCAGACTCTCTTCATACCACCCTGTACCAAGCTGCTCATGCAATTATTTTTATATTTTATTTTTTTAACAAACAGACCGTCAACAGGTCATTAATGACCCTAATAGATGGTCCTAGAGTGACTTACAGTACAAAGTATGAATATTTTGTGAACATGTGAGTATGATGTTACGGGATATTACGGTATATTACGGTACTCGTTTCTTTAAAAAAAATGAAAATATGTTTATTAAAAATAATATAAAACTTTATTTGCAGTTTAGCAAAGAATATTTCCATTATTCGAAAATCGACTAGTGAGAAGGCGTCAAAGCTTCGTTTGATATTCTCGTAACAGTCGATTACTTACCGAATAAAAAATGGAATAAAAATAAGTGAATTAATAATTCAAAGAGAAACATATAACTGTCAAATATTGACAATATAATGTATAAGTAGCTGGGATAGTGAAATTGGTAACACGCTGTCCGCGTTAGACAGAGGTCCGTGGTTCGGATCCAGGTTCCAGTTATTAATTTTTCAGCTTTATTATTTGATATTTGTGTGTGTTTCTGCATTTCATTTATTAATTTTATAAATGAATTAGTGTGAATATTATTCTCAATTAATTTATATAAATGATAAAATAAATTAAGAATAATATTCAGACTAACCCAAATCACTAAATACAATTTTAGAAATAAGTTATAATAATAAGGGCTAATAAGTTTTTACACAAAACACTTTTTTTGATAAATAGAATTAAATAATGTTTTAATGATATAATGAATATATCGCAAATCAATAAATATTTTTTTTTACGTACAATTATTTTACATAAATATATGTCGCAAATCAATAAATGTAAATTTTTACGTAATATACAATTAATAATAATAAATAAATTAATTATTAATAAAAAGTGTTTTAAAGATAAATAAATTGTTAATAATATTTAGTTTAATATAAAAACTATCTCAAATCGAATAAATTTAAGGAATGATTCCTAGGTTAACAGGTTTACGGCGAGTGCGTGGGTTCCAAGGTCAACATCGTGTGTCTATGACGAGCATGTATTACACGCTTGAGGGACCGTCAACCAAGTTTATCAATATTTCACTTTTGAACTAGGACTGTGTCATCATCAATCTGTGTCAAGACTGTGTCAAAGAATAAATCAAGTTATTGTCACGAGAATCTAAAAACAACAGAAACTGCTCGTAATCGAAGTCTTCAAAACATCTAAACTATTCCAAAAACAACTAAACTACGCCAGAAACTTTTCAAACATCTAATGTACAAATTGCGCACAAGACGTGCAGTAGTAACAGTCTAATTTTGACATTTGGCGAAGTCATAGACAAAGCAAAACAGTCAGCGACAGGTGATTTAAGTGTGAATACTGACCTGCGATCGAGTGAGTACCTACAAACATGTGAGAAGTGTTCCATAGTAACAAGCGACACAAAGACGTGAATTAGAATTTCTAGAAACAAGTGGAAGATTTTATAATGACTAGTGTGAGATTTAGTGCGAATTACACAGTAGATCTCCAGTTAAACTCGTGTTCGGTGATTTTAGCTAATTAACAAAATTTTATTATATTAAATAATTGCTGCGAGGTATTGTCAGCGGATTGTACTATCGTCTGTGCGCAATTGTCTGGGTGAGTGAGAAAGTGAGAAATATACTATGCCGCTCTACTATATCGACTGAAGCTGTCTGTTGATAAAAACGTGATATTATGTGTGAGCAAGAGATGTCGTCAAGGGCTCAGATTATGGATAGCTCAGGCATTTGAATTAAAATAGTTTCAATATCTTGAGAGGTTGAACACAGAATAGACAAGCATTCTAACATAACTGGCAATTTCGCTCTGGAATGTTCGAAGACTAGACTACAGGAGTTCAAATCGGCTATTTGTGTCTGATTTCTGAACAGATCCAGTGTTTGATTTGGTATTAAAGGTATTCTGCGTAGGCGTGCAGTCTATATATCCAAAAACGACGTGGATAATTTGAATTAATGGGATATAAATCAAAATTTATTTATTGTTAGTAATGTGAAGGTTTCAAATTATTGTAATTTTTCATATCGCATAGCAATATAAAACAAACTACATATATCTATACACGTGACGTCGATATCATCGAACATCAGCGCCGCAGAGTCAAAACCGCGCCGTAAGAGCGGTGTTAAAATACTGCGAATTAAATTAAAATTTACAAGCTTCATTTTGTGAGGCACTGGAAACAGTGTTATCAAATTTTTATTTATTTAATTTATTGAAATTAACGGACATGGTCCAATAAATTATAATACATAACACGAACAACATAAAAAGTTTTTATTATACTCCCTTTCTTTGTAAAATATAACAACAATTAAAGACGAATTAAAACATATAACATAACACTAAACTTACAGTAATTTAATATATTTCTAAAATGTCAGATGTTTTGAGCTCTGAAAAGACACTTCATGCTTGAAGATTAAATTCTAAAACCATTTGTCAGTCAATTTAGATTTTCGACATTTGTAGTGAAGTACCTATTATGTATACCGATGGAGTAATTCAAATTTAGAAAATATTCCGCGACGTTATCGGGCCGCCGTTGCTAGAAATCAAACTTTTCTAATGATTCCATTTTGAAAAAATCAATAAAATTTCTATAAATCCGAAATTATACTATAATTATTAGTTTTTTTTAACGAAAATTTGATAAATCTTCTTGATCGTCGCCACGAGTCTGCTTGCCAAGTTTCAGCTCGATTGGATCACGTGAAAAGGGTCAAAAATCGATCCAAAGTTTTTTCGACGGCAAGCCGGCAAGCAAGCAGGCAGACGCCACGAGTTAATATAAAGGGAGTAATATAAATACTAACAAAATGGAGACAAGATCTGGACTATCTAATCAGAGATTGTTTGAATCTGAACAGACTTACACCGAAGAAGTCCAGATCCTGTCTTGAGTTTATAAGACGACATAACCATGACACGGGAGCATGGAGTCCATAATTAGTTCTATGATGGCTAAGGAACAACACTTCATTATTTCTGAGTCTACGGAAGGGATATTGAATTTTATTTGGGCCAGTAACGAAGGCACATCAATGTGTTCGTTTTATTTTTTGAATATGGTGATTATATCAGTGATTTCTTTAAGTTTTTGAAGGATATAATTTTTTAACATTGACCCAATTTCACTGTACGAGTAGTCTCCTCTATCCAAGCCCATCATCCATGCAACTTTTCTTAGGAAACGATGTTGCGCAGATTCAATGTGACTTGTTTGGTTTATATAGAAGGGAGACCAAATCACAGAGGCATGTTTTAAGATAGGAATAATCCTAGTAAAATGATTTCAACACGTGTATTATTTTATATATTTATTTATCAACTTGCATGTGAAAGAGCTAGTCCACAATTCTTAAGGCGTAGATTTCTGACTATCAACATCATATATCAACAGTAATAGAGATAAGCGACTTCAAGGTTTGCATTATTTTTATCAATATTTTATTTATTTATTTATTAATGCCCTATAGGGCTTTTACAAACAGATAAATAAAGTGTACATTAATAGAATATTTAGTTTAAAGAAAAAAATAACATGTAAAAATAATAGTAACGTAAAGGGGAAAGAAAATACTTAAAATACAGACACAAATATATAAAGATAAATATAATTTAAAGTAAAAAGCAAGTATCTAACAAGCAGAAGCATAAGGAAAACATAATATAATAGAAATTCAAAAACAAAAAAGTGATAATATAGAGTGAAAAGCAATAGCATAGGCTTTGTATGTCATAATATAATAATACATTTACATACAGTTAGTTATCTCACTCAACCTTTAATCAAAACAAATACAAATCAATTATTTAAGTCCAATTTGACAAATAATGGTAATTTTTCAATACACCTTTTAATATATGTTCGAATATTATACAGTTATTGGCAAAGACGTCAAGTTGCTCGTATCTGTTTGCTAGTCTAGGAAGCCTTTGCAGTGGGGAATGAAAGTAGTTAGTAGCTGCTATTTCCACGGCAAAACCTGCATGACTTCTAGTCATGCGAGACGGAACACGCAAACAGATACATTCCAGTAGTTGAAGACATTCGATAGTACCATTTATTAATTTGTGTAAAAATATATTTTTGACTGTCTTTCAATAAAACGTTGAACTATCACGAAAGTAACTTGTATCGAATATTTCCCTTCAATACAAGTCAAATAAAACCTTCTGGAAAATTTTGATTCAATTAAGATTAAAATAAGTTAATTTGATGTTTTAAAACGAATGAAATTATAATCTTCTTCTACAAATGTAGCAAAATTATTTTGTGGTGACATAATTATAATTTATATAAATTAACTTTGTAAACACCACTTATTTATTGAAAAAAATCAACATGTTTCGAAGCCGATGGCTTCTTCTTCAGGATAACAAAAATAAAATTTAAAAATCGAAGTATAGATCAAAATATTATAAAGTTATATATGGAAAATGATAATATAAAGTACCTACTTAACATGAAAATAAATTTAAAAGATAACTATTTGCAAAAAGGACCTGATTATTTATAACATTCAATTTACTATTTACACTCTTTCTTATTTACAAAATTTCTAATTTATCAAATTGTGATTCTGTATAATTTGTATGTAAAATTTGTAAACCCTTATTAAATATCAAAAGAATGATCCACAGCCAAAAGATAGTTAGCAAATTCGGAATAATTATTACTATTTAAACACTTTAAGTGTTCTTTAACTCTAATTTCAACATTTCTACACGTTTTTCCTATATAAAAATAATCACAATCATTACAATTTATAATCATTCATTGAATTAATAATTCCTGATATATAGATTGAGACCTCTGCATATGGGTGGGTATCTTGTAGTGAGTCCTTCTTGTCAGAACATATTTGTCTCTTATCTCAAACACCCAAATTCAAATCATTGTAAACGGGATTTCATTACCGAATTGATTTTACAAACGTCTAAGGAATTAGATAGGCTTGAAGCAGATACAATTCTGAAACAGAATTTCGTAAATTAATTTAAGCAGAACGATAAACAACAGAGAGTATATTTAAGATTTATCACTCATATCACTCTGGACCCACCGCCCGCCTTCTGTGCTTCAATTTTAATAAAACCACAAACCAGGATCTATCCTTTGATTCAATTTGGGGAAGATGTTCCAAATTTCCGCTTGGTACTTGTAGCGAGCAATTTAACATAAATGTTTTTGAGATGTACCATAATTTTATCCCCCCGTATTCCATATTTATGCACAATAAATTGTGATATTCTGGAATACGATATTGAGAATTTTCGAAAATTCATGTAGATAAATTGCGTGATTAGATTTCATTCGATCGACATCGAAATGCGTAAATACGGGTTACTATACTATAGGGCTTTTACAATAGATATATAAGTGTACATTAACAGAATATATAGATAGTTTAAAGAGAAAAAAATAATAACATGTAAACATAATAATGACATAAAGAGAAAAGAAAATACTTAAAATATAGATACAAATATATAAAGGTAAATATAATATAAGGTAAAAAGCATGTAAGTATATAAAAAGCAGAAGCATAAGAAAAACAGAAATTTAATAACAAAAAAATACTTACGTAGAGTGAAAAAATATAGCACAAGCATTGAAAGTAATATTATAATAAAAAATATACATAAAAATACAAATCAATTATTTAAGTCCATTTCGACAAATACTAGTAATCTTTCATTACACCTTTTAATATACGTTTGAATAATATACAGTTATTGTCAAAGACGTCCAGTTGCTCGTATCTGTTTGCTAGTCTAGGAAGCCTTTGCAGTGGGGAATTAAAGAAATAGTAGCTGCAGTTTCCACGGCAAAACCTGCATGACTTTTAGTTATGCGAGATGGAACACGCAAGCAGATACGTTCTAGTAGTTGATAATACTTATCTTAAATAACTTACAGTGATTTAATATATTTCTAAAATGTCAGATGTTTTGAGCTTTGAAACTTCATGCTTTGAAAATTAAATTCTAAAAACATTTGTCAGTCAATTTAGATTTTCGAAATTCATAGTGAAGTACCTATTATGTATACCGACGGAGTAATTAAAATTTAGAAAATATTCCGCGACGTTATCAAACTTTTCTAATGATTCCAATTTGAAAAAACCAATAAAATTTCTAAAAATCCGAAATTATACTATAATTATTAAATTTTTTTAACGAAAATTTGATAGATTCTCTTGATCGTCGCCACGAGTCTGCTTGCAAAGTTTCAGCTCGATTAGATCACGGGAAAAGGGTCAAAAATCGATGCAAAATTTTTTCGACGGCAAGCCGGCAAGCAAGCAAGCAGACGCAACGAGTTAATATATAAAGGGAGTAAAAAGAGAAAGTCTGTCACTATTCTTCTAGTCTCTAGTTTATCAAGACTGCTAAAAGATCTAAGAATATTGTAATCTTTATACGTATATATATATTATGTATATGTATTATATTATATATATGTATATATGTTATGTATATATATTTTTGTATCGCGATGGAATTCAATGGTAATTTTCGGTATGTGCATACCGCCCAGTGTACTGCTGCCACTGCGACAAGACTTTTTCGTGGTCTTAGTGATTAATTTTGTTAAGTAAGTAAAAATGTCCAAAGTATAGGGGCGATATCGCTGTCATTATTGCATATCTGAAGTGAAGATTTTATTTTTCGTCTACACCAATTACCTGAAATGCGAAATGTATCATTTTCTATGGCATGGACCTCACCCTAATATCGAACTTTAAAAAAAATATATATCTATATCTTCTTCTTCTTCATCAGCCTTCGTCTTTCTACTGCTGGATATAGGCCTCTTCCTTATTTTTCCATTTTTCCCCGTTGGCTAATTTTAGCAATTTCTTTCCCCCCACAGCGACAATATCTTCGGCCCATCTCTTTTGAGGTCTTCCGATGCCTCTTTTATTTTCCCAAGGTCTCCATTTCAGAACTCTGGGAGGCCATCTTGTAGTATCCTGTCTTGCAACGTGTCCTGCCCATTGTCATTTTAGCTTCGCTACACGATCCATGAAATCCACTACTCTAGTTCTGCGCCTAATTTCGTCGTTTTTAATTCTAACTCTTAGACTTACTCCAAGCATGGATCTCTCCATGGATCGTTGCGTGCATTTGAGCTTTTCTACACTTTTCTTTGTAAGGGCCATAGTCTCCAATCCATACGTCATCGCTGGCAGTATGCATAATTCAAAGGCTTTTCTTTTTAATTGGGATCTCTTTGTTCTCGAAGATATGTTTGAGTTTGCCAAAAGCAGCCCAGCTCATTCCTATTCGTATATATCTGTATACACGTATGAATTAAAGGAAATATGTGTTCAAGAAGTACGGAGTTCTATCCTCTTTGTCTGCTTTTGGCGTGTCACAGAGCGATGGTAAATAAGTCGGTAAAGTTTCCATCGGATCCGCGATGGTAGTTCGAGGAATCAAGACTCGATACTGTAATTAAATTATTTATGTTTCGAGTCCCGGGGTAGGAGGGGGAGCCGGGGATGTTAATTGCTCGGAAGGGATGGGGAGGTTATTGTCAAAAGGTTATTTTTATCTTCCTCTCTTCCGGGTGGCGGAGATTCCATCCGGAGACGTACTGGCGCTGGATACACGGAGTAAAAGAGGCGGGATTCTAAAGAGCTCCCGATAAAATCGTTAAACTCTTAATGTCAAAAGAAATCACTAGTTGTAAATCGAACATTAAAAGGAGCCACCATTGAAAGGCTATCAGGTCCGCTACGTGCTTCAGTTGGCAATGTTTACAGGCCAAAGTTAGTTCAATCAACAAAAGAATTTGTTTCTGGTTAAGTTTTCTGGGGTATTTGGCTGTGTTTTTACTCCCTTTCTTTTAACTTGTACCGTCTGCTTGCTTGCTTGGCTGACGAAAAAACTTTGGATCGATTTTTACCCCTTTTCCCGTGATCTGATCGAGCTAAAACTTTGCAAGTAGACTTGCAAGTTGGCGACGATAAAAATGATCTGACTAATTTTCGTTTAAAAAAAATTAGTAAATATAGTATAATTTTGGATTTTTCGAAAATTTAATTAGTTAAAGAAAACCACAACTAGACCTCTTTCCATTGAAAAACGACAATCGAATTAGTATGCCTAAGCCGTGCGTACGACGCATATTGTTTCGTTGTGTTGGTGTTTACGGGCATAAACACCGACACAACGAAACAATGTGCTTACATATACTAATTCGATTGTCTTTCTTAAATATAAAGAGGTATTCCTGTCTTTTATTTGGTATCCGAATCTCGAAAGTTGAAATACACAAAAAAAAAATTTTGTGAATTTTGTTTTATCTAGCTTGCCCGCAAATCGTGCAGTCGGTATCGATCCAATAACTACATAACTAGTAACTATAAAATTTCCACAAATTCTAGGTCTTTGTGGTTATTTTGTTTTCAATTAACAATAAATGATATTGAGATAATCCAATCAAATTTTATTATTGTCCTTAGATTTTCACGGCCGTTCGGAATCTTCTGTGTATAGTTTACTGGGATATTCTGCCGTGTGTATGTGACCTCTCTGGCCAACGTTTTGGATCCCATTGCAAGGTCCATCATCAGGGCTGGTGTGATAAGTGTGTGGCATCCAAAACATTGTGGGATCCAGCGCTGCAGGATAAATCAAATCGACGATCCGCACAGTCTGACATCCATTAGTAGATACATAACACACTACATCAAGACACACACCCTGCTTTTCGACACGGTACTGCAATCTAGTACTTGACATAACACAAACTTGGAGACACCCTGACTTCGGTACGGTATTGCAAGGCAATACTTAACCTACACTTCAACACTCACTCATCACATCAGCCCTGATGATGGACCCTACAATGGGATCCGAAACGTTGGCCAGAGAGGTCACATGTACACGGCAGAATATCCCAGAAAACTATACACAGAACACATTTTATTCATCTAGAATACAATTGAACATATTCTAAATAAATTAATTGTATTTATTATTTTTGTCACGAACGTCAGAACCGTGAATTACCCTCAGCACTAGACAGACAATTAGATTTTTTCTCTCGGGGTTGATTAAAAAATAGATTTTTTAACCATACTGTACCATCGTGTACATCCAACATATAACAAGCCTGCCACCCTGCTTTTACTGTCGCCATAAAATCTTCCAATGTGAATGTGTTCAAATTTACATAAAACCCTACCCACTGCCATCCCTCGTGTGATGCTCCTGGGTACTTCCCTAACTTCCAATTGGGTGACCAAACACAGAACATTATTTTTTTAAATATCTGATACAGAGTAAATCTTTGCGACCACGGTTATCCCTAACCAATAAGCAAATGCGTTATAACCAACACAAAAAAATGCCTTTCTTAAATTAAAATTACTATACGCCTTTGCAGACATTGTCACGGGATGTCTAAAACAATTGAAACTTTTATTGATTATATTAATTTAATGGACACGCAGTTTATCGGAGCACCGTCCTTAAATTCACACTAATTGTTTCTTAATTCGCGCTTATTATCACTAGTCAGGTCCACCCTAATATATGGCCATCAAATTTGCACCCTGGCGGAGAGAGTGAGAGCAAAGATCCAGTCTGCCGAGATGAGTTTCCTAAAGGGGGTAGCGGGAGTCACACTGATGGACAGAGTGAGAAGTGCCGACATAAAGCACACACTCGGCATAGAGCCCCCACTCCTACACATAGAAAAATCACAAATGAAGTGGCTTGGATATTTGTTAAGAATGCCAGAGGAACTAATACCAAGAAGAATCCTCCTGGCAACCCCGGAAGGAAGGTAGCCGGTGGGTCGCCCCAGATTAAGCTGAAATTAAAACGGGTTAAATCATGCAAAAGCAGCGCAGACAGGGGAGCATCGAAACACCTTGTCGACTCTTTGGGCCCCCGACCCTACTGGGACAAGGGGATGAAGAAGATGATGATGATGATATCACTAGTCACACGTCTGTGGAACATTTTTATTACTGTTTCTGCCGCCTAGATCACTTTCGAGAATATTCATCTTGTCAGTTATAAGTAAGTAAGGCACCTCTTCACTGCCCGATCGTAATTCGCATTTTCGCTGTCGTTGTCGCGTTGTCTGTGGACTTCTACGGCGCGCTGTCAGACAACTCGCACGATTCGCCTTTCAGAAAAAATGACTCTCGCGCGTACTCGTCCTTGCTTTTATACGTACACATCGGTTTCTCGAACGTTCGAATAGTTTCTCCATATATCTAGTGTAGTGTAAGAGTAGTTGATTTGAGAATAGTGTCACTCCATAACAAGTACGATATATAAAATAAATTTACGTTATGAAACGTGCTGTGTGAATCCACATACATGTCAGAAAGAGTTTGAACAGTTTTAAATTAAATTTAAAATATCACAATTCTATACTTGGCAAGGCTGCAAAAATATCGCCGCGCCAGAAAAGTCAATTTCATAATGCACCCTTTCTGTCGGCTCGCATTTTTGGAACACCATATTTTATATTCAGTATATATGTTGGTTTTAACTCGAAAGTTAATATAATATCATATTATGATTGTTTTCAACATTGAACATATATAATATATTAAGTTTATTCGTCGTGTCACAGAAAAGCTTGTACGAAAACTGTATAAAATTTCAAAATATTTTCAATGTTGCCTTGGGTTTTATTTACCCGTTCATCTTTATCACTACTGAAATCGATACGAGGTGATCTCCAGATATTTGATATGGCACCATTTTCGCAAAAAGTTTATTGCATTTGAACTGCTTCGTACTACTATTCTACTCTAGTATTTAAAATTCAAAATTGCGAACTTACTTTTCAAAAAGATGCGTTTTTGTCATTTTTACTCGCTTTTATATAGCTTCCCTTCTCTGTCATTCAAAAAAATTGAAATATGGCAGAGAGGCGTATTCCAGATGACAATACATTAATTTTGCAGAATTAGTTATACTATTTAACATTTTTTTAAATCAATAAATTAATCAATTTAATAATAATAAATTACAAAACCATGTACCAATAACATGCACCACACATCACGGAATAAATATTTCAAAATGTAAGCTAATTAATAATTTGTACTAGCTGTCACCCGTCAAAAATAGTGGAACATAGGTTCGCGCCTTTGGTAACCCTAGTATATATTTATAGTGTATTTTTGGCGGTCCGCGGAGAGGCGGCCGTAACAACATGCGTAGAGCGGTCGGTTCGGGTTTGCTAGCCCGGGATTCAAGCCCCGTCTCCGGCCGTTTAATTTGGTTTTTTAGCCGCGAATTCTAACGAAATAACGGACAGACGGACAGCCAACAAAATTGTTAGTAATTTGGTGTGTGTAGTTTTTGAGCTAGATTTGGTGAAGAAAAAAATATTTACAAGCGAATTCATAGCAGCATTAGTTTTATAATTATTTTTGTGGAAAAGAAGTGTGTACCTTGAACGAAGTTTTAAAGTAATACATTTTATTAAATTAATAAATAATCACTTTATTGCTATATATTTGTCAACTAGTTTCGGTTGGACTCAACCTTCTTCAGGACAAATATAGAATAATCTAGGTACAGAAATTTACAAAGGAGGAAAGAAAAAGAGAGAGAAGGACAGAGTGTCAACTAGGTGGGGGGGAGGGAAGAGGAGGAGTTAACTGAAGATAGAGGGAACAGCTTTAAAATCGGACTATTAGATAAATTTATTTATTTGTTTATAAATTTAACTTATAGTCCGATTTTAAAGCTGTTCCCTCTATCTTCAGTTAACTCCTCCCCCCCACCTAGTTGACACTCTGTTCCTCTCTCTCTTTTTCTTTCCTCCTTTATAAATTTCTGTACCTAGATTAGTCTATATTATAATTGTCCTGAAGAAGGTTGAGTCCAACCGAAACTAGTTGACAAATATATAGCAATAAAGTGGTTTAAAACATAGTATTTAATTTATTCTTAAATTTCTTATTATGTCAAGCCACAAAGTGTTTTCTTGCATTGAAAAGTTAATAAATAATCAATAGAAAGATACGTAAATGTAGCATCAATACGGGAGCATCAGCTCCAAATAATTTCGAAGAATTTGTGAGTAGCAATTAACATTTTTCATGGTATTTGCTTTCTGTGTATTGTGATCCTTCATACAATACAAGATTTAGAACGCACCGAGGCTTTAGTTTTCTTCCCCTCGGTGTCCCGACAAGCCGTCCCCGCTACCCCTGAGAGAAACACAAATAAACCTTGAAGGTAATATGGACCCCGCGAGACGGGAGCTTCCCAGTAAATAATTAAGAAATTTCTCAAAGAAGGACTTGATAAAGTAATTATTGCCAGACTGTTAGTACAAATGAAAGCCTTAAAAGGTTGGAGGTTGATTAATGTGTGTTTCAAAGTCTCGGTATTTTAATTGGATTTACGTGTAAGATTAATTAAATTAAAATAATCCGCATCTATTTTGTGCAGACGCCGCGTGTTGTGCATGTACACATGTACAAGAATGGAGGTGTATAACAGTTTTTATATAACAAAGACGTTTAAATAAAATAAGAAGTGCAAACTCCAGGTGTAGCGAGAACACAAATCATTGTCATCATCATCATTACAATCATAATCATCATTATCATCATCAGCATCATTATCATCATTATCATCATTATTATCATCATTATCATCGTCATCATCATCATGTCTTGATCACGTGGAATGAATTAACGAGAAAAGAACGACAAAATGAAGCAAGGGAGAATAGCGATAAAAAAAGAAGGCATCCGCGAAAGACCGATCAGATAAACCTAGTACTAAAAGACTTAAATCTAAAATCTTCAATAATAAAGAACATGATTGTATTTATAACACCAGCATCATTAAAAGTGGTCCATGCAAGAATGGTTTTTCAGGGCCGACGAATGTGGCTTTCTATACGAGTTGCCAATTCCAGATGAAAAATAGTATGATGGTTAGTTGTTTAGTAGTTAGGTTATTATTGGTAAAAAAGTAAGTATTATTGTAAAAAGTTATCGATAATGATAATTATTTATAAAAAGGCAGTGATAATGATATAATTTGGTTTAATGGTAACGATAATGAAAATAATTGGTATAAAATAATGATTATGATGATTGCTTGTAGAAAGGTAGTGATAAATATTAGCATAAACGAATAAAGCTTTGCATAAACGACGCTAAAAAATTAGCATTACCATAATTATTAATAAAAAATACAATGATGATTATGATTGTTTGTAGAATGATAGTGGTAATGATAAATATTGTAAACATGATAATGATGATCACTATGATTACAATGATAATGATAGCTTGTAGGGAGGTGGTGATAATGATAAATATTGGTTGCAAGGTTTAAAGTTTAAATAATACATTCTTCAAATAATCATTCTTCAAATAATAATACTCTACTCAAATAATCACTCCCTTTATTAAAAGCTAATTACTAAAGCACGTAATAACAACTATGGCGACCGTGGAAATCTGACATGTGTCATTCTGTTGACACCCCTTTTGTCTCTCGGCTGAGCGAGGATGTCGACACCATTAACACCATTCATTGGTTATTGATGACGACATCAACTGCAAATCAATTACCGACTGAATGAGGACATTTTGTTACGACTAATTAAAAGCCAGATAAATGAGCTCACGCGAAACCTCGAGATCTGTCAAATTACCCATATCTAACGACATCACAAAAATGATTTGAAAAAATACAATACCGATACCTTCTATCGATTCTTTACTTCTAGACACTTACAGACTAACAGAGTGTTAGTTAAATTAGTATAAACCACTACCAGATTTTAGGTCTGCCGGTTTCGAGACGTACCCGTCTCTTCGTCAGGACCAACACTACACTACTATGTTCACAACACTATACACCTCAACCATAGCATCATTAAACTTTCACCAATAATTATCACATGCTTGTTTATTTGTCGAAGACAAGCATGCACTAACTTTCCTGCAGAACGATCAGGAATTACAGGATTACAGGATACAGAAATACAGGAAAACAGGAATAAGAAAGGGAGAGAGAGTGAGTTTTCTGTTAGTGGTTTATACTAATTTAACTAACACTCCGTTAACTTCTATACACAAGTGAGCTGTGCTGCAGACACACTCTGCTGTCCTATAACTCTATGAGAGTTATAATATAATAATGCCTTCAGGATAATGCTCGGTCTGCCTTGGCGTTGCAGTGCATCTCATATGTTCGCAGAACACAGGGTCCATGGCATTGCTGCTCTCCAACGACTGAAGATAGCTAGCGCAAGAAAGAGGATATGGGGGTCTAGCAACTCCATTGTTCAAGCAGCTTCTATGTGGCTTGACTCCCCAATGCATAAAAGATGGACACTAATTATGCAACAGTGACTGTTCTCCATTATTTTTTTTTTATGTATTTATCTATTTTTATTATTATTTCCTACTTTCTATTTTTAATTTCGACATGTTTTTATTTATTATTCTACTTGTATGTCTGTTGTTGGTTTTCTATTTTCACTTATATGTATATCTATATGGCGAGGTGAGAATCTATTCTCAATAAGCTGGAATAAAGACATATTATTATTATTATTATTATTATTATTATTATTATAATGTCTAATCACAAAGTTAAGGCTTTAAATATTAATAACTTACAGACTACTTTAACAATGTTGGCAGCCCTCCAAACAATGCAGAGAGAGGCCCTCTGTTTATTCAGCATCAGATAATTTATCTTTTGAGCGCTCACGGTGGATGCTGCCGGTCCAGATCCCGGTCCTCAGATTGATATTGATGGTTGGAATTAGTTTCTAGCTTTGGCCCAGCGCTGGATTATCCGTGGCTTGCATTAACCGCTTATCTTCATCAGCCGAGCTGGTCCGAAATATATGCCCATAAAAATGTATTTAATATCAGAATGTTAGTAAACTTAGTAAAAACCACTGCCAGATTTACGGTCTACCGGTTTCGAGACGTACCCGTCTCTTCGTCAAGACCGACACTACACTACTACATTCACAACACTATACACCCCAAACATAGTATTGTAAAACTATCACCACTATTGTTCAC
>JADDOH010007782.1:0-167715 GCA_016648135.1 Agrypnia vestita | reverse complement strand
TGAATATCAGAGATATATTCGCTTAAAATAAAAATAAAACACAAATTACTTTGTGTTGAAAACAAAGTAATTTGTGTTTTATTTTAATAATAATGTCACCACAAAGTTCAAGCCTTCATACAGAAGAAGAAAAAAAAAATTCTTCGAACAGTTAATATATTCGCTCATTACTTTGTTAACGACGGCCGTGTTCCAGGGCAAGACACATAATATCATTCTGTCAGTTCATTTTTGGTGAATAAATACCTACTTCTCTAAAATACTCTTTTTTTCCACCATTTCCAAATATCTCCACCAACTCCTGCCAAGCTTGGTTCTTGGTATATTTGAGTAATCCTCACACTGAAGATCCCATATTACAGGTCTTTTCTCCACTTCATCAATAAAAAGTTCAGTGTCAAAGCGATCCATAACCATAGAAAAGAGAATATAATCCAAGCGTGCTCCTGTGACATGGAACCTGTGCGGTGCCCGCAACGCGACTGAACGCTCTCGTAAGGCCCCATAGTAATAGGATAGTGCGGGCGCCGTGCGGGTCTATTTTCTAGCGGTTGGGTTGCGGGCACCGCAGCGGTTGACTAACCGCACGGTTGTGTCTGAACGATCACATACAAACCTACATAAATGAGACCCGCACGGATCTCATGCGATTCTGAAACGGCACGGTTCCCGCTGTGTCTGAACAAGCGCTTATTGTGCTTAGAAAAATCACTTGTGTTTTGCATACGAGTTCGCGAATCACGTTTGGCGGGTTACACCCTCTGGGAGCCTGAAATTTAGTTAGATATTGTTTAATTTTTTACAAGGAGTGATCAATTATTTTTGTACTGGTACCTATCAAACTTTTTGTGAGGAAAATAAGAAAATAGCCGCGTCACCTGTTTCCGTGGAGCTCATACGCCGTGACTTGAATAAAAAAAATGTAGACATTATCTTATTATATGTAAAATGTAGATGGTTAGCTGCCATTTTAATATTTACAAAATAATTTCTTGATGAAAAATATTAATTAATGTATGCTCTAAAAAGTGACAGTAAAAGGAATTGTAATAGTTATGCCAGAAAATGTGAATTTGATTTTATTTTTTGATGCCTCAAGATGGTATAACTCCTTAAAGCAAAGCAAATGATTGATTATGCAGGAATCTAACTAAAGAATTGTGGACTAGCTCTATTACATTCTGTATACACTTTTATATGATTTATTAAAAAAAAACATTTTTTGATATTCTAAAGTATTGTTTTAGACATTTTTTATATAATTATGACTTTGTTATTCAATAATTAACATGATATAGGCAAATATCGAGAATCAAAAAAACCGTCGAGTTCGAGTAACTTATAGGCACAATATATTCAGGATTTCGAAAATTTTCGATTGGATGTTTTCGACCAATTTTGTTGATTTCTGTGAATCTCAGGGCACAGGGGACTGTTGCGTGCTACTACTATCAGGAGAGCCATTATCGATAGTTTTATTATCTTTGGTTGCGTGTAGTGATGGTATTTCAGCCGGTGAAACACTAACCGTGTTTTTGAGATTTGTATACGGGCAACCACCGGCACCTTAGTTAGCAAACATCGGTACAATCATTTACCCAAAATAACCGGTTAAAATAACAGTTTAGCCGTCACGAGTAGTGTGAGGTTCCGCGCACCGCGAGTTGACGTTCCGCGTCAATATTGAATAATGGCACGAAATCGTGGAAGGTAAGTGTGGCGGAGAGAAATGACGGATTGAGACGTCGCGCCGCGGATCCACGACCGAATGTCACGGGCAGCTCAGCTCGTCGTGCGGAGGTGCTAATGTCGTGACGGGCTCCCCCGCCCGGCGGCCCGGAACCTGCTCATGCAACCGCGCGCATCGGGCTGCAAGCTCCGCTGTAATCTCTCCAGATCATTTTAATTTACACATAACTACACATACCTCGTACAGTAGCCGGCAAACATCTTGAAATTCTACGGCGTAGTGGGGGGAAGTTTGCGCATCTACCTTTCCACCAAAGAGACCCAAATTTCGTCTTGTGCGCATTCCCCCACCACGTCAAAGAATTTCAAGAAGTTTGCCGGCAACTGTACTAACATTACACAGAGGACTAAACAGGAGACGGAGAGTTAAGGGGTTATTTTATTTTATTAATTCATGGGAAACTAACAGTACATATAAAAATCAGATTACATATTAATATTACTTTTACCAAATTTTGTTCACATTTAAATACTTTGTATATTTATTTGATTAAAATACTTGTTATATTAATAAACCTTAAATTACGAGTTTTACTTAAAATCCTGATCTTTTTGTCAGAAACTTCTAATTCGATGAGGCACCCCCTGTATATAAGATAGGAGGCTGAAATTTTTTACACATAATAGGAATGGTAGGTGTAACAAGTCAAGAGGGTGGACTATGGGCTTGGACCACCCTAATGTGCATATAACCGCACACAAAGCAAGAGCCAGCCACAAATCCCTCATTCGACCAATACTCGCTTGCGCCAGCCCGGTTTGGGCCGCGGCGAGACACCAAAAATCTAACCGTTTTCAAAACAAAATACCCAGATACGTTCTCCAAGCCCCGTGGTTTGTGAGAAACACGATCATTCGTCGAGAATCGGTACTACAACACACCGCAGCTAGATATACACAGCCTCGGACTAGTCGTTAAATTTTATAATATTATCCAAAATAATTAAAATCCTCGTATTCCTTAGGTTTCAACTACTCAAGAGCAGACCCAGATCGTATCCTTCCCATATGCCTCATCAACCATCCCTCTACCGTCCCTTGAACAATGGGGAAAGAGAGACTTAGGTCTCGTTCAGACACGCGGGAATCGTGCGATTGCAATCGCGCGATTTGTGTCATGTGTTCAGACAGCCGCGGTTGATAAGGGATTTGTGTGCGCGCGCGAATAATAAACGTCAGTTTGACAGCTCCGGTGCCGTTCTCCATCTTTGAATATCGGAGATAAATTCGCTCATTACTTTGAGCACGACGGCCGTGTTCCATGACACAGAAATATCATTCTACCAGTTCATTTTTGGTGAATAAATACCTACTTACCTAAAATATCTACTCTTTTTTTCCAACGTGTCTTCACTATTTCCAAATATGTCCACCAACTCCTGCTTGGTTCTTGACAATTTTATTTGAGTAATCCTCACATTGCATTATATTGTGACAGGAGGACGCGGGCGCCGCGCGATTCTATTTCCGTGCGGTTCTAGCGGTTGAGTGGCGGGCACCGCGCGGTTATGTCTGACAGACCCCACGGGTTCTGAAACCGCGCGGTTCCCGCTGTGTCTGAACAAGCCCTTAGTCCAATATCTGTCGCAAAAAATTTATCTCTATAAAGTCAATTTATAAATATATAAAATTAAAATAATATTAAAATAAAGATCTATATTGAAGAAACAATACAAAACTTCTACGCGCCACACTCAAGATTGTGGAGACAAGAGTGCTAAGCCCCCATCACTAAAGAGTCATATATAGTGAAGTCTTAACTTAAATCTGTACTACAAGCGACTTGAATTGTATTATCATTGTTTCGACCAGAGCAGTCTCTCGCATTATTACAAGGTGTAATTAATAACCCATGTGAGTGTTAGTGGTGAAGTGTGTGTGAAGTGGAAATGTGATGCTACTCGAATTATTATTTTATTAAATTTCAATCAATTCCATCGATATTTAAAAGGTACCGAGTGTGATAATTTTCATTTATGAATTGCGACAGAATAGTTACTATCAATTATGTGATTAGAAATTCCTTGAAATTATTAAATTTTGGGCATAAGCGATATTTTTGAATTTACAATTTCAATTTCAATTTATTTATTTTTTATATGACATTAACATTACAGACATATGTTTAATTCGTAAGTGCTATAAACAAGTAAGAAAGTAGAGAAAAACAACAAAATATCAGACATATATAAATTCATTCATATCAAAGGTGTAGGAGAATCGTGCTTCGGATAACCCTCTCAGAGACATGGAATGGTGAATGATAACCACCGCTTACCCAGTACCAGCAAAAGCTTCCATATCGGTCCTACTCAATCGTCTCCAGGTTGACATTTTTTTCAACTAACATGCGAGGCGGCGTTATAAATCGATGCAAGGCGGCGAGGCCGCATGAACAAAACCATTCACTGTCCCAGCCCTAAGATAAAGTCCTTTATTTAGGGGGGAAAATACAAAATTACATATTATACATAAAGGGACTAAATAATGTACATGTAAGAAAACACAATAATAAATCAAGTATCATGTAAGATACACAGGTGGAGAGAAAACAATATACATATTATAGAATAATAAAATGAGCGTAAAGTAAATCAAAAATAAAAGGAAAAGAAGACTAAAGTAAACAGAAACCAAATCTCTAATAAATCAAAATAATGTAACAATAAAACAGAAGTGAAAACAACAAAACCAAAGAAATTCAATGAAGTAACTACATATAACGAAGAAAATAATAATACAAGATAATTATACTAATACTATAAAATAAAAGACGAAATCCCACGGCGGCGGAGAGGCACGGAAAAGATCGATGTCCACAGTTATATTGTTCAGCATAGCAGTAGCTCTTCCAACGGGCATAACCATTGAATTCTCGTATTTATGTGTCTCGCGGGTCGGACGATGTATTTACATGCGCAACCTTTAAATGTAGTGCAGTATGTTCCTTTCACTTTATTATTTTTACAAATTTTTGTGTCAAGAAAAATGTTGTCTTCACGATAAAGTTATGCTTTCGAATCAGTTAAAAACGTTTCCCTTTTATTTTCCTTCTATCGGATTTGCGCAAATTCTTTCACTCCCGTAAAAGAGGGTGAATATTTAAAAATGGAAGAATCCTTTCGTCGCCATCTACAGAATACGATTGAAGATCATAAAAAAGTTTTGCGTTATACATTGTAGATGGCTCTGCGGGGCGGATTTACGGCGCATGGGCCCGTCCCGTGTTGGGGCAAGCGGCCCCCTGAACGATAATATAACGTGGTTAGGTTAGGTTAGGTTAGGTTAACTAGTTAACAGTATTTATGAATACCGGGATTAGTACGTGTAATCGCGAAACTTCCCGAATTAATGATGCTCGACGCTCGGTTATTCCTTCGGGCATACATTACACGTAATAATAAAATTGTTTATTATTTAAATTTGTCTCGTTAATCTTGCCAACTTGAATAAATTGTATTTAATTGGACGTATTCTGAAATAAGCAATATTGCTATTTCTATATCTTGACAGTTATTGTTTAACATTATAATGTAATTGCAATAAATAATAATAACACGTTTTAAGTTTGATAGGTTTGAAATTAATGAATTCAAATTATCAGAAAGCTCTAAAACGTAAACAAACGTTAATTTATCCATAATTATGAATAATGCCGGGATCATCATATCGAATCTTCAAATCCTGAGATTGCTATTCAGGATTGGATTGACTAATTGTAATCTACGACATACAATATAGATAATACAGATGATATTTTAGGTTAATCTGTCAATAATACCAAACCTGAAGCCCTTACCTGATCCGACCCGACGGGCGTCCACAAAGTCATAAACGCCCGACGGCAGCCGCGCACAATTGTATCTGTCAGTTTTTTGGTTCCAGGGCGGTGTTTATGGGCCGCATTCGCTCGAGAATCTTTCGCTTGTCTCTGGAAAGTCTTGATTCACGTCGTTTATATCGCACTGATCGCTATTGAACACTTCTCGCCACCAGTGGTTACTCTCGTCGCTTGCCAATACTCGTTTCAATGCTTTCTCGCGGCTGTCAAACTCAATACTGTTCCGTAGCAATCGCCTACTTTAATATAAAATGTTATTTCGCCAATGTTCTGGTACTTTTTACTGACTTCCAGTCGTTTCTAATTGTTTCTAAAGTATTCTAGACCCGTTTGCAGCCGTGCAGTAATTATACGTTTATTAATGATTTTTCTTGATTTAGGATCTCTTGACAGTATAAATAATATTGTGATGTAGAATGTCTAATAAAATAGTTCACTTTATACAGAGTTATTTGGAAAACATTAATAACCTCATGGGACTAGACTATATTACTGCCTTGATTATGTATCGAAAATGTTCAAGCAGCCATGATATAATTTTCAAAATTTCCATTTTTATTCAATATTGGACTATCATTACTGTAACTTAAATCGATTACGAAAAATTCATTGGTTTTAATACAAATCAAATAAAATGATAAAAAAACCCGCAGAAATTACAATTAGAATGTTTTCCTATTGGAATTGTAAACTTATTATTTTATTTGACTCGTGTTAAAGGGGATGAATTTTTTCACATTCGATATATGTTTATGTTGCTGCAATGAGAGTCCAACGTTTTACAAAAAATAAATCAGAAATAACTAACTAACTAACCATTACGCCGTTTCCCTGCAGGGGTAGGCAGAGAGGATTGAACGCCACACTCTTCTATCCTGGCACACCACTTTTGCTTCGGCCACATTCATAAATCTTCTCATACACGTTCTACGGTTGTTGCGGCTTTTAACAGGGCCATTTTTTTAAATGCAAAAAACTTAGATTTCGCATATCGCATACTCCATGGCCATGGTTGCTTGAACATTTAGAACATACAGTCCTGCGAAGTTACAAATGTTTTCCAAATAACCCTGCATACGGAACGGGGTTACGTTTACAACTCTCGACCTTCAGACCCTGTTTTTAAAGTTGTTTTCGCCAACACCGACCGACTACATTTTTATTTCACTTTCCGCAGTCGCCCTTCCAGCCGCGTCGAGTGCTTTCTCCGAAAGCGCCCTTCGAAGAAAGCGCTCTGATTTTGTTTTCTGCCAGATTTGCATGCCGACCGAGTTCCGAGGGCAGATGTCTCACCCACAACCGCGACACCTTGCGGCCGAAGGCTGTAAAGTTCAGACCTCAGACTGTCTAGTTCAACTGCACCATCTGTTTTATAAAACGCTAAAATTTGTTTATTTTTCGTAAGATAGCGCGTACTTAAATATATACAGGGTGTATATTTCAAAAACTTTACAGTTGAATTAAAGATTAAATAATAAGTCAAAAATGTGTAAACAACCATGACCTAATCAATATATATATATATATATATATAAAGAAACCCGTGTTTCCCTATCCGCCAAGTTTTCTCCACAACCAGATACTACCACCCCCTGGTGCTTATGGTGGTGGATAGCCCTTGGTGTCCCATTGAGAATGTGCGAGTTTGGTGGGGGTGGCTGAGCGTGGGTGGGAAGTGGGTGACGAAAATGTGCATTCTAGCACATTGTTTTGTTATGGGAAGGCCGTAAATGCTTCAGATTGTTTTAAAATAGGCGCGCTGACTGTGTCGGCGAGTCAAGAAGGTTCCGGAAAAACCTGCTCTAGAAAATTCTGGAAGGAGAAGGTTCTAGAAAATTCCCGAAAGTTCTATAAGGTTCTAAACTGAGTGGCGGAATGTGTCAGTGTGTCTAGAAGGTTCCTGTACATTCGATAAATTTCTTGAAGTTCTGGAAGGAAAATGTTCTAGAAGGTTCGCGAAAGTTCTATGACGATCCAAACAGTGTACTAAAAATCTACGCGTGCGAAGCCGCGCGGGCACAGCTAGTATCAATATATTGGAGGTATGCAATATCAAACTTTGCATTTTTACTCCCTTCCTTTTAACTCGTAGCGTCTGCTTGTCGGCTTGTCTGCTTGTCGCCTGTCTGCCGAAAAACCATTGTACCGATTTTTAACCCTTTTCCCGTGTTTCGATCGAGCTGAAACTTTGCAGGCAGACTCGTGGCGACGATAAAAATTATCTCACAATTTTTTTAAATTATAGTTAATTTTGGATTTTTCGAAATTTACACACAAATAAGAAAGGAGCCCGACGCGTGGAGAAGGCGCGAAACCTGTTTCAACTAGTCTTACTCGAGTCATGATGGGTCCGATCAGTAAGTAGGCTATATGTTGATAGAATTGGAAACAATACAAATGAAAAACGGAGTATAATAAAAACTTGGTTTTTAGGGGTTAGTTTTTTTTTAAATATTTCTCACCTGTTTTTGCAAAAAGTTGAACTATCACTTATATCAATTATAAGAATCGAAATAATCAACTTCAATATCCGATTTTTCTGAATCACTTACATATCTCTGAATCACAAAATATCTTCTTCTGTGACGTCGTGGCAATTACACATTAAGGGCAAGTGATGCGGCATTTTTCAAATTAGTAGTCCACTTAATATTAAAGACGTCTATAATTATTTTGGGATATTCTGTCGTGTGGAAACGTCCTTTCTTGCCGAAATTTTGGATCCCATTGCAGGATCCATCACGGGGACGGATGTGTTGATGTGGACCCTGCAATGGAATTCAAAACGTCGGCCACAAAGGTCGTACGCACACGGCAGAATATCCCAAAAAACAAGAAGTATTGAACGACAATGAAAAAATGTGAATATTATAATTTTGCTTAATCCTTTGCTTAATATTTTTTGTAAAAGACTATAAAACATCTTTTATTATTTATAAAATAGATTAATTCCATACCAAAAGATACTGTATTATTAGAAGATGGGGTATAAAAGCAAAGGCAGCAATATCTAAAAAATTAAAAAAATGTTTTGAATACATTCACCGAGGATTACTAATTAAAATGTACTGAATTGTAGATTTATGTATCCTCAATCTTTATGTAGATTTTATGTACCCTTCCAAAATACTATGTTTCCTATAAAATCTCGAATTCAGTACATTATAAATAAGTAATTCTCGATAACTACATTTAATTATATATTGATATTGCTGCCTTTGCTTTTATACCCCACATGTTCACGCTGACTAATTAACGCGTTTAGCTCTGTAATACTGTAGCAAAGATAGTATAGCTGGAGGATTTTAAGTGAAGTGGATGCCGAATTGGATGAAATGAATTATTACAGACGTCAAGCGTGCTAACACGCCTGCTTAGTCCTAGTCACGCGAATCTCATATACCAAAGATTGGATTTGAAATCTTGAGAAAAGATTACTTATACGAAAGTCGTTTATTCATTGACTAAGGCCCGAATTCAGAGTCAATTCTTAGTGATTTAAAGGTTAAGGTATGTCTTGAAAGCATAATTTTCAGTACAAAATATTTTTTAAGGCATATCTTACTTAACCTTTAAATCATTCAAATATCCACACTGAACTCGGACCTAAATTTTATTCAGAATATTTCATGGAATTTTGATATGTCCCGGCTAGCTTGCTGCAAGAGGGGGCTGCTGTCCACACCGTAGATTAAAAGGAAGAAGAAAAGGGAAACGATTGAATTCATCGAAAGCATCATTTGGATTACTGCTCAGTGTGCTCAAACTTTAACCCCAACAGTCTACCCGACCGTCGAGTAGTAAGTTTGTCTAGGATTTTCTGGGCTACGTAGGGCTGATGTCGTTGACCCCTCGTGAGCCCCAGCGCAGAAAGCCGTGAAAACTTGAGAACATTTTGAGTAGCAACTTCATTTTTAAATGGTGTTAAACTTTTAATTTCATTTAAATTCCTCTCACATTATTAAAAAGGGCCCACTTTCACGATAATCAAATATGCAATAAATGTAAATATGGAACAAAATAAAACATTAGACTCAATTACTGAAAACATTAGTTTTCGGAATTGTAATTTTGACGAGTGAAATTTTATGAATATTTTCGTGCATCTGTGTATGTATGTGTGCACGCACACGCGCATGTCTGAGAAGAAATGTGTCACCTCGCAAGTTCACCCCTAACAGAGTTAGTGAACTGCTCAAAGCTTAAACAAATAGTATCGAGATCTGCAAAAGCTATGTTACAGGTATCAAGCACACGGTTTATGGATGACGTGTGGTGGATGTCCATGGTTATGGAGTTTTGCCGCAGTTTGTTCTCCCATGATCCAAGTGAAAAAGGTGTGGTGCTCTTGTTCGTCTCTGCGGGACAATAAAATGTATGGAGTTTAGAATCTCAGGGGGAATCAATGCGGTTCAGTAATTTGTGAAGATATTTCATATCACTTGTCTTTTGCCTATCTTCGAGGTTAGTTTTTTTTATTTTTTTATTTAAAATATAATGGAAACCTAAAAGGTTTATAGATAACATTTTTACATGATTCAATATAAGAAATAATAATAATATGATTTAGATACAAAGTCATTTTTTTATAGTTGGCCGAGTTTTAACATTTTTGTCACATCTGTTATGAATTTGTCAGTGGTCAGTTGTTTGATCTGTTGTGGCAGGTCATTGTATAATTTTAATCCGTTGCAAATTAGTCGGGATTGTCCTGTTTTTGTTTTGGCTTGGGTTATGTGATAGTTTTGAGCCATTCTAGTGTTGTGTTGATGTTTTTCATGTATTTTGTGTAATTTTATGTCTCCGTCTTGTATTTCGCCAATTGCTAGTCTGTGAATGATTTTAAGTGTTTCGATTTTTGTGATGCTTTCGATGTTTAATTGTTGCGTTATGTGTTATACAGTTTCAGTTGGTGTCCGGTATTTCAGATCAAAGACCATTTTTAGTATTTTGTTTTGCTGTTGTTATTTTACGTATTATTATAAGTACGCGTTCCCGTGTCACCGGGAATCTGTATCCGGCCTGGAGCCTGTTATCCGCGCGTTTATTTACAAATATGGAGGCGTTGTCGGATCCCACCTGTGCGCGGATTGATCCGAGTGCGGCGTGTTGACCCCGGTGTTTGGGCGCGCGTCTGTCCCCGAAACACGACCCCGCGGGCCCCCGGCGCCGCCCTCGGTCGCCGACCTTCGACCTTGGCCTTTGCGCCCACCCCCGCCCGGGCGTCTGGAAACTGCGTTCCGAGAGCTGATCGATAGCCGCCGCTGCACCCCGCTCCCCGCTCCCTGCTCCCCCCGCGCGCTCTTCCTCCGCTCTGCACTCGTAACATCAGACCCCTAAGTGTGTTTATGATAATTCTCGATTCGATCCAAATAAAGTTTACAGTAGTCAATGGCCTCACCTTTTCTACAATTCATTTTATTAGGTAATATAAGGACGACTTCTTTACACTTATAACATCAGATCCTTAAGTGTGTTTATGTTATTTCTCGATTCGTTCCAAATAAAGTTTACAGTAGTCAATGGCGTGAAACGTTAGTTGAACCTTTCTACAATTCCTTTTATTAGATAAGAAATAAGGACGACTTCTTTACACTTATAACATCAGATCCTTAAATGTGTATATGTTAATTTTCGATTCGATACAAATAAAGTTTACAGTAGTCAATGGCGCGAAACGTAAGTTGAACCTTTTCTATAATTCCCTTTATTAGATAAGAAATACGGACGACTTTTTACACTTATAACATCAGATCTTAAAACGTGTTTATGAAGTTTCAATTCCATAGCAGTTTACTATGAAATAGACTATTAAAGTTTACAGTAGTGATATGGAAAATGAGTTAGACTTATTCTCCAATATATACGAAAAGTTTTCAAACGACCTTTTGACATTGGCTATCTATAAATATGTCGATAGCATAATGAGAAGTGCCAGATCAAGCCAAGCTATTGCCGTTTTTATATATTCTGTTGCAATTTGTGAATGGGTACAAAAACCACATTTTTTAACAGTTTTTAATGTAGTTTTCAAAGCATTTACGAGTTACAATAGAAAATTATTAAAAATCATATGTAGGTTTATATTATTCTATCTGCGTTCCATATTTCTTTAGTATTTGCGTATTTTTTATTTGTAATCTTCAGAGTACTGCAGTAACATTTTATACTTTATATAATAATTAACTTTACGCCGATTATGTACGGTGAAATTTTCGAAACTTTAAAGCGTAATATTTTTTTTGATACTCGATTTTATTTTGAAATCAGGACACTCAACTATAGCGTGGATATTTCCTCTCAGAAGGATCGGTTATACCGCCCACAATCTTGTATTTAGACTTACCGTTCGACGAATGATAAGTCCGTGTTTTTTCAGGTTTTTTCATACTTTTACGTTTAAATCTAGAAAATAAGACTTATTATTTCTTTCTTAAGCTATCCCGTATTTTTTTTCAAATATCTACTGCGATCGAATAAATTTTTTCCAATATTAAAATAAATACTACCTCCATAAATTTAACAAATTTTGCACATACGTTACTAATAATATTATGTACAATTTATCTTACATTTTTTCATTAAATGCGCTTTTTTCAAATTCAATTTTCGATAGGGAAAAAAGGAAAATTATTTTCATACGGATCTCGCTTGCACAAGAATTTTTTTCGATATGCTACATTGTAGACATGAATTACATTATTTAACAAGAAAATAATTAACTTTTTTATTTCACCTATGACGATTGAAAGAAAAATATTAACTAATGTAAGTCGTAATAATGATAATAAAACTAATTTTTTGATGGCTCAATGTGGTGTATTTCTTAAATGGCCAATTACATTATAAATCACCCTTTACTTTACTGTTTGAAAATTGTGGTGAATATTTGTAACCGTTTGATGACAAAATCCAAGGTAGCAAATATTAATATTCTGTATGATTAATAAAATAAAAAATTATTAAATTTTTTCTTCAGTGAAAAAAAACACATTTACATAATCGCATTCGTAGGTTCCCCCGTAAATAAAACCAACCCCAAAGTTCAATCCATTTTTTTCCTTAATTGAATTATTGATTACTTTTTGAGCCGTTATGTCAATTACTTCTCAATTTTCATTTCGGTTCCTACGTTACGTGAATATTTATTTTTATTACAGCGTACCAAAATTGGAAAAAATAATTATTTTTCACTCTCCTTTGTCCATTCACGTTGAGCAGGTCGCTTTATTACATATTCGCTCCGACGAAATAAATCGTTTTGCCCGTCCAACGGTGAATACACATTTCTTAATAAATATATCTTCAGTTAAAGAAATATAATTGAAATGTATTTTCTGTTGAAATTATAACATCCCCAATCCCACGCAACTCGGCGTCCCACGCCCCGTTTCGTTGCCCGCCTACGGTCGCTGTCCGAGGGGGCTGGCACCGAGTGCTCTAGTCTGGGTGCCGAAATGTCTGAATGCGAAAATAGACCTGATTATACAGTACAAATGACTGTTTTCTAATAGGGTGGAAGTATAATTTAATTCTCGCGATTGGTTCAAGTCTAGGAATGTTAGGACAGAACGTTTCTTGAAAAATAAGCTTTGTTGTTCTCCCGTATTCCTGGTTCCCAGGTTAGGATTTGGTCTCCTGCTCTCCACCGACCACTACTCCCGGCCGCATTCATCCAGTTACTGGACCTTTTCACCCTGCTGCAGTTCTCTTCCACTCAGCTAGATCATCCCTTCTTTCGTATCCCTTATGGTGTTAATGATAACCGTTATTTGTACTTGATTGTATCGATGTTTGGTAACTTATTTTTTGCAATTATGGACAAACAGTTGACGGTTAAAATAATGGTTTAACCATCACTATTTATTCCCTTGGGACCTACAGAATCTTACAATTGTTTTTTGCCCCATTAAATTTTCTAGATTGTGGTTTAGCTTATTTCTGTAAGTTCCGTTATCTAGTATTGGTCCATAAATTGTTGTTAATATTATGCGTTTAAAAAATACTAATTTATTTAAAAACCCGGTGCAAAAGGAATTATCCAATTATCGGTCTCGAAACATGATCACCCTATCCCGGAGCTAGCTGGTGGTGGCTGTCTTCGCCAGGTCCACCCAGCGCAATCTGAAATCCTCCCATGACCTTGGCTTAGTGAGCCATTTCCATCGAATAGCCTTACGTCCCTCCGCAAGTCCGCGCGTGTCCCGGATCTAAAAATTTATATAAGAATAATTCAATAAATAATTTTATACGAAACCATAGGTATTTCGAACCTGTTACAATAATTTTGAATCGAACAAATTAATGTGTGCGCAACTACCAAAGTGCAGTCCGTATTTACCATTAAATCTTTGAATCGTTATTTTAAATATGTATGATTTAAATTTTAATATGATAGATACATTGTAATAATTTTTCATTTTCTTTTTTTTTTCAAAATATATATTTACACACCACTGACAGGACGCGCCTGGTAAAGTACCTACTTACTAAAAAAGTATTAATTTATGGAGAAATTGATAAATCATAGCATGAATTTATGGGATTTATATAAATCATTTTGTTATGTCACTTATGGTTATTGAAAATTATGTTGACGGAAAATCGTCAATTGTCTACGAGCAATGTTAAGAAATTTTATACTCCGGATTTTACTCGTCTTTGCCTGATTCTTTATATCTTACATGGTACGTCACGAACACCCAAACATTTACCGCGAGAGCAGTGCATCATGTGTGCGCTGATACGGTTTAAATTGGGCAGCCATAGCAACGCTTTCGGAGAAGTAAATCACATTTCGCCGAAAATAAAAATTCGTTTCGTTTCAGACCGATTTCGGTGCTATCTGAACAAAGGGGGCGCTAAGTCACCCACGCGATCTAACTCATCTACGTGGTTAAATCTTCAATCTTCCGGCTGGACGGTTCGCGGTTCGTCAGTGCTGCTTGTTGGGCGGCGTCAATATTTACACCAGATGGAGGAACGTTGGCCGAGCTAATTGACAGCCGCCGCGCTCTTCGGCTCGTCCCGATTATTTCACATGACCGACGTTGTCGTTTGACGCCAGTCACACTCTCACAAACCCCTCCCCCCCTCTTCCCGACAGTTATAATAGTTAATCGCTGGCCGTGGTTAACCGTCAGCAGGTAACCTCTCTTCGTATTCTATAATAGTTATGCTGAACGTGTTTGATAACGTGCTTGCACGTGCCAAACATAACTGAATATCTCATTTATTTTTATTATACTACACACACGTTGACGGAATGCGTGTCACATCGATATTTTTACTATTTTCAATCAAAGCTAAACGCTTGTGCTACGGAAGTAGGCTGAACAAACTGATCCCCGACCGCTTGATCTCTAGACGAGCTTTGGTTTGGCCTACTGTATTACTGTATTGTTTTTAAATATTCCTTACGGGTTTAAGTATACACATGTCAGATTTTTATTATAAACCACCGCAATACGAGTATGTCTCAAACGTTTACAAACAATCTGACGACACCCTCTTTTTTTATAGTCAACTAAATACTATATTTAGACCGTTGTCATATTCCGTCTCGAATAATGTAAAACGGGCAAATCTTTTATTTCCTTTTTGCCAATAAACGTTGAATGTCAATTTGTATGGACGTCAATTATTTTTTTATTTTAGAAGGAGACGAATAGGCAAATTTAGACACATTTGAATATATTTTATTTTTAACGAGACTAAAAGAATACTGGGTACAAAAAATACATTACTTATTTCAAACTCAGTCCAATATCCCAATTACAAGTGTCTTCTGTCTGCTCTGGCAGCACGCGTATACATATTTAGTATATGATTTTAGTGCGAATGTGATAATAAAGTATTGATTGATTTAATGAATTCAATAGGCTCAGGTTTATGGAATGTAATTCCGATCCCGCGAGATCGGGATCCTGCGGATCTCGAGGCATTTTACGAGGTCAATCCCGAACCGAAAAATTGGACGAGATTATCGGGATTGATCAACATTTTTTATGTTTTGTATGTTTAATTGTGTATGTCTGTAGAGCTTTTAGTAAGTACTTAAACTTATGCTCATGTCACATTCAAATAATGAAAATAGCTTTGTATAATATTTGCTGTATTTCATCAACTAAACATAGTAATAAAAACTATTACTAACTCTAGTACATTGACTGATTGATGCTTGGAAAAACGCCTACAAAAAATTTAATGCACTGATTAATAATGAACATTTTATTAAAATTGCAGATATTAGATAGTTATTATTGAGAAATTAGATGTTGTGTGGGGGTGACATTTTAAATGACGTTGGGGTATCTGCAAGAATTCCAGAAAGCAAAATTTTGAAAGCAATGTAAGGTATCTTCATGATCCAAAATAACGTCCTTAAGTTCACGTTTCACCAAGCTTTGGAGACTACTTCATGGCCAGTAGTGTATAATGTACTATTTTGTGCAACATCTTCCTTTGATAATTTTCCTTAGCCATTTTGGCGGTAATCATAGAAACATTTTTTAATCCACAGTTTAAAAATTGGACATATACCTCTGTCAGTATCATCGTACTCATCAACCCTAAATAAGCGTGTTTTTCAAATCTTGACCAATTTTTGTTTTCGCTTCGTCCACGAGGTAGGCACGAACTAGCGAAGAGACGATAGCCAGAAGTTGGACAGAGTTCCGGATGGGTGCTGCACGGGCCCAGGAGCCAGGTAGCCGTCGGCCAGGCAGGCGGCCGAGAAATGCGCCGCTAGGCGAGGGCAGAAGCGCCTCGCCTGACTAGGTCGCCTCGCGCTCTAACGGTTTTCGCTTTTATTCGCAACTCCTGCTGGTGCCCCGTGTCGGCGCGCCGTGCCGGTGTGCGTGCCGCGTCCGTGATTATAGCTCTGTGCTGTAATTATGCTCCGCCGGACCATGTTACGTGATGCTAGACCACGGCCGAGATCACGACACGGCGTGTCGTGTGCGGGCTTGATATCATTTTAAGGTTTTTCCGAGAAAACAATCATAGTCGAAATTAGCAAAACCGTCTAGCATTTGAATAAAATCGCTATTATTTCCAAATACTTTTGTTCTCGATGTTACTCAACCGATGCAATACGTCATTCATATATATTTTTAAATTAAGCATACTTAATTTATTAATCAATCAGAAAGACATACAGAAAAATCAAATCGACGAAAAGATTTTTGATTGCTACCGGATCTCCTCCTATCCGGGGCAGGCGCGTTAACCAATTACGCTATAGCTGCCTCGTACATTTCCGTGAATATATCGACCTTATCTGTATGTCTCATTCATCAATTATTGATTAACATATATTATTCATTTTTAGAGCAATACACTTTTTCTGGTACGGTAGGCATAAATTACTTTATGTAACTGCCGCTAGGGCACGCCAGAATTAACCGTTTTAATTAATTTTTTTTTTTTGGACACATTTAATACAACACACGTATATTATATTCAAAAACACGTTCTTATTGCGAAGGTTGGAAACTCTAAAAACGAAGTTGCACCGCTCTTACGACGGAGTGTTGACATTGCGGCGCGCATCACATAATTGGAGTGCACAATTGTTCGGCCTCTTTATCCCGCGGCGATACACCTCGTAAATGTAGGCAAATTATGTTTCGTTCATACCGTAATTTTAACATTTATTTGTTAAATCTTCGTCGCTATCTATGGAGAACCAGTAACACTTCAAGAAGAGCCTAAAAACTCATTTTTTCGGGATGTCGCACCTGTAAAGCGCCCTTGAAGCGTCTCTTACGCAAAAATGGCGATATATAAATTAACATAAACATACGCTCATCTTTTTTTAAAATTTCTTTCACAATCAAAATATGGCACACACTTCACGCCAGTAGTAGTGCTGACTGGTAATCCAACACGTCCGTGTATAGTTGGTACCTCATCCAACGTGTCCCACCCGTCTTCCTGTAAGAATCAATAGAAGGATTGCACAGACCCTTCCGTTGTGCGATTCGCGGCCACGCCTTGTGCCCTAAAGTTGGCTAGTTCATTCATCGCAGATATAAGAGAAAACATCGTCTAACATAACGCTGATTTTTCAATGTTAGAATTTTTTGCATTGATGTATACTTTTGATACACTACGAGTATTATTTATAGATTTTTAATATATTTTTTTTAATTACCTAATAATAATATTATTCATATTAATAAAATGAAAACACTTTATACAAAACTACTGTCTATTTATCGAATAATCAACATGCTTGAATTAATTATTAAATATAATAAATAACCAAATCATTTTTCCAATTTTTTTCAGATAAGTTCATATCAGATAATTAGCTGTGCAACTCTCATATATCTTTTTGATTTTATTATTTCTTGTTCTTCTATGGCATTTCGATAGTATACGCTTTGCTTTGGTGCTATTTTTAGTATCTTTAGCGTGCCTTGGTTGTTTATAAATAATACTAGGTGTAACCCGTCAAAAATGACGGTACTTTTATATTCCGGTTCCTAAAGAATAAGTGGTTTACTTATTTATAGTCGACATCCATGAAATAGTAATAACAACTTTTTTCAAAATATTTTAACTTTTTTTTACATATTTCCCCGTACTATTCTACACCCTGGCGATTGGGCGGAGCATGACATGGTTCGCGTCTTTGCTAAGTCATATATATGTACTATATTTTTGACTGGTAATGCAGGCTCGGCGATAGCAACATCGCTATCGTTACCGCCTTCGGGTTTGCTAGCCCGGCGTTCAAGCTCCGTCTCCGGCGGCTTTTTTCGTTTTTTTAGCCATGATTGAATGATGTAACATTGAACATTGAATAAACATTTGAATTTGAATTTGAATTTGATTTCGAACGAAATTACATAAGAATTACATAAGGATTATATAATAATCAAAAAAAGGATAATTCTCTATTTTATGAAGTACATCACTAACGTTATCAATACGCTACGCTACTCTAGATAGCGCTGTTCTTACAGTATTAGCTGGCGTCCGAAAAATATAGGTTTACTTGGAAAACATTACTAACTTCGTAGGACTACATTCCTGCCTTGATTATGAATCGAAAATGTTCTAGCAGCCATAACCTTAATATCAATACATAGTTATGGAGTTATGCAATATCGAAATTTTTTTTTTTTTTAATAATTCTTATTTTTTGTAAAACGTTGGATTATCATTACAGTAACTTATATCAAATATGAAAAATTCATTCCCTTTAATACAAGTCAAATAAAATAATAAAAACATTTCCTATTGGAATTTCTGCAGGGTTTTATCATTTTTTTAACTTGTATTGAAACGAATGAATTTTTCGTAATCTAAATAAGTTACTGTAATGATAGTTCAACGTTTTGTGAAAAATAAGTCAGAAATATTAGAAAAAAAATACAAACTTCGAAATTGCACAACTCCATAACTTTTGATATTAGGCCATGGCTGCTTGAACATTTTCGACTCGTAATCAGGGCAGGAATGTAGTCCTGCGAGGTTATTAATGTTTTCCAAATAACCCTGTATAACAGAAGTAGGTACTTCATTTTTGATGGGTTATCGCTGGTTACACATCAATACGCTAGAATTTTTGGTGCGCGATGCATGTGAGGCGTGTCTTTCCCCAGTCTCGACGATGCACGTACAGGATGGTACAATTTGGATATCGCCGGGACCCGAACCTTTCCGATCGCCGCCGAATCGAGTGTGCCATTCCCCGCCCGGTGCATGACCTTCGGGGTTCACGCACTCCGCCCGCTCTGGTACTTGCATCGGAGACCTGAAAAATCCATATCACGTGAAACGGAGTTAAACCGCTGGTTACGTACGACCGTCTCTCGCGACACTCGGCTTTGTGGGACGGACACGGCTTCGGTAGTACGGTTAGGCCGGCCGCACTTTTTTTTTTAAATTTTTTTATTTTTATTTATTGTTTATTTACATTTACATTAGTTAATACAAGATACTAATAACTGCCACACTAGGTAAAAACCTGTTCTCATATGGTATTTATGTAGTAGTAAAAAATGACAATTAAAGAATCTAAATCTAAAAGAAAATAAAAAGAAAAGAAAATGTACATACAAAATCAAGATAAGAATTTAAAGTAAATCATAGGAATACCTAAATCTAAGAGTAAAGAAAAGAAAAGAAAATACAATACAAAATTAAGATAAGAATTTAAGTACTTACAAAAATAAATATTATATTATAGTATACTTTAAATTATATAAATAGTTTTTGCCAATTCAGAGGTCAAGGGCGGATCACTTCTTCAGCATACCTTCTACCTGATATTTTTATAAACTTATAAGTAATATGATGTTTAAAAGGTTTGTGTAGAGTTATTTCTTTAGTTTCATTAGGTAACTTGTTAAAAAAACTTTGTATACGAATTATTACGTACGTATTCGTACGATTACTTTCGTACTTCGTATTCTCCAATAACTTCGTTCCAAATGAATATAATCTGTATCTTCCGGAAAAATATCATGGCAGACTTAAATAATGACAAATTTCATGACTATCTACCTAATAGATTCACAAATGCTGGGGAGAATCCAAGTGCAACGAGAGCTCATAACATCGGAGAAATATTTAAAAGTTTTTTGTTCGAAGCACATAATTATACCTCACCTTCATTAAAACAAATTATTTAACTTACAGGTATTTTTTAGTTCTTTAGAGATTCTCCGCCATGATCTGCGCTGATGGTCACGTAGTTGAATCACTTTTGTGGTCATGTGTCAAATTGACAAAATTTTCAATATCCGTCGTACGAAATCGCAAAAATTTCAGATCAAATCCGGATTGTGTCGGACGTCGCATCTATACATGCGTACACGCACTGCTAAATCGTGTACAGTGTGCGATGTTCAATACTACTTGGAAGGTCAGGAATGTACTTGCGTATTCGTACGTATACGTACTATTCAATTTCGCACGAAAACGCATCCAGTGTGCGGCCGGTGCTTGGCTAGTCTTACTTAGGCTAGCTTACGCGCCCGTCAAGGCGGAATGACCAAAGAACTTGAGAGCTGTGGATGACACGTACATAGTCTATCATGATAGCGCAGGTACAAATTAGCCTTCGAATAGGTTGGTGTTCACAACTAACTACAACAGCCCATACATTTTTGAAAACATTTTTAAAACATCAATACGAACATTAACATTACTTATAATTTAGAAATATTATTCAAATTTTTCTCATAATTTGGGGATTTCTGAAGAATTCTAGAAAAATATTATTATTTTTCCAGATCACACTTGATAATATTGCAATAATTCACTATTATGTCGTCAGACAAAAAAAATTCTATGAAGAATGAGCGCTGTCAGACATAGAAATTTAAAATTCGGTAGACAGAGAAGATAGAATGCCAGATTAGTCAATCTTAGCCCATCTATTCTTATCATTCATAATTCTTCTCGTGCACGCTCTACGGTTGTTGAAGCTTTAACAAGGCCATCCTCCAATATATGTTGTATCTGATCGGGCCACGTCTTCCGCAGATGCCATCTTTTCCTGCTGCCTTCAACACTTGCCTCATATATTTTCTTAACCGTCCTCTTTTCTCACATGTGTTCCGCGTGACCAAATCAACTCGGCGATCTTTTCTTTATTCTATCTAACGCGTTGCCAGTATTACATTCACTTCTAATTTTTTCATTCTTCACTCTATCGACCAAATTTTTTAGCCATTTCCACCGCATTCATTCTGCTTTCACTTCTGTACCTACGTGAGCCAAAGTTGGAAACAGAACTCCGTTACGAACCGTTAGTCTTGCTTCCTGTCACAGATTCCTATTGGCCGTAATAGCGTTCAGGGCAGTCCCTTCTCGCAGTCCATCCTTCTCTCGTACACATACTTTCCAAATGTGCAAACTCCTTCACTTGTTCTATGAATTAATTTCTAAGGGTTTTTATGTGTGTTTTTGTATTTAAGCTGTAGTAAGGTAACCGATAGGTTTAGCCATACAAATGCCAAGATAAAGTATAAGGACATTTGATATATAATGAATATAATTCCTGCTTTAATTATGAATCGAAAATATTCAAGCAACAATGAATTTATCTCAATATTTATGGAGATACGCGACATGAGAGTTTGCATTTTTTTTTTCAATACTTCTGACTTGTTTTTTGTAAAATGTTGAACTATTAATTATTACAGTAACTTATATCGAATATGCAAAATTCATTTAATACAAGTCAAATAAAATAATAAAAACCTTCCAGTTGGAATTTTTGAAGGGTTTTTATCATTTTATCTAAATGTTTAAAAAAAAAATTGTAATCGATATACCTATGTTACTGTAATGATAGTTCAACATTTTGTAAAAAAAAGTCAGAAATATTAAAAAAAAAAGTAAACTTTGATATTGCATAACTCCATAACTATTGATGTATCAGGCCATGGTTGTTTGAATATGGCAGGAATCCACCTGTAAAGTATTTTAGACTATTTGTCGATTTGTCGCTGGTCCTGGGCAGCTTAATTACTTTTTTTTCCGGATTTTTCTGCAATTTTTTGCAACATTGCTTATGTTGCAGTCTCTTTACTCAATTTGTTGGTTCAGCATATTAATAATTACGAGTGATAAAGTCGAGAAGGTACAATTGAGGTTGTTCTTTATGTCTCATTGTTGCTTTAAAGCCGTACATGCGCAATACCGTTTGCGCAATGCTCTTCGGTTACTTTGCAAGCGCGTTGCGCAGGCCGATAACTTTTAAAATACGGTTTTTTCTTTCCTTTATATTTTGTAATAAAATTATTCAGATATTGTCAACGTGAGCGAGCGGTTGTGAAAATTCTTTATTCTTTGTCGATGCACAATGTCGAAATGTAATTCTTAACCTTTGTCTCCGGTTGATGTTTTAGGTTTATTAAGATTAGCCTCACGACCAGATATTTCAATTCTCTGATATTAAACAATATTATATGAATATTGATATGGATATTAATTTAGTGTTTAATAAAAAAAATTCCAAACGAATCAAGTCTCACAAATTATTTATTCAACGCGACTCTCGGTATATTCAAATAAAATGGCTCCTTAAGATTTATTTTATTCAAATTTGGATGACTTATATTATGCCGTTTTCTTGAGAACTCATCTCAAGGACACTTTGCACGAAATGATCATTTGACAAACTACTCAGTGGCTAAAGAACTTATTTACTGTTACTTAGACACTGGATGACATGCAAAAATGGAATTGACGGTTAAAACTGACGGCTAAAGAACTTATTTACTATTACCTATATACCGGATGACATGCAAAAAATGGAATTGGCGGTTAAAAATGACGGCTAAAGAACTTATTTACTATTTATTACTTAGACACTGGATGACATGCAAAAAATGGAATTGGCGGTTAAAACTGACGGCTAAAGAACTTATTTACTATTACTTAGACACTGGATGACATGCAAAAAATGGAATTGGCGGTTAAAACTGACGGCTAAAGAACTTATTTACTATTACTTAGACACTGGATGACATGCAAAAAATGGAATTGGCGGTTAAAACTGACGGCTAAAGAACTTATTTACTATTTATTACTTAGACACTGGATGACATGCAAAAAATGGAATTGGCGGTTAAAACTGACGGCTAAAGAACTTATTTACTATTACTTAGACACTGGATGACATGCAAAAAATGGAATTGGCGGTTAAAACTGACGGCTAAAGAACTTATTTACTATTACTTAGACACTGGATGACATGCAAAAAATGGAATTGGCGGTTAAAACTGACGGCTAAAGAACTTATTTACTATTTATTACTTAGACACTGGATGACATGCAAAAAATGGAATTGGCGGTTAAAACTGACGGCTAAAGAACTTATTTACTATTACTTAGACACTGGATGACATGCAAAAAATGCAATTGACGGTTAAAACTATAGTTGAGAGGGCCAGAAAGTTCTTGAAGTTGAGACATAGGGTAATAATATGTATCGGCGTTATTCTATAAGCTTTTGTATGGCTTTCCAAATAGGTGCATCTTTAATTATTTTTTGAACTGTGGTAAGGTAGTTCAAAACGGGTGTTCTTCCTCGCAGACATCTATACTAAGCAATATTGCTTTTTCCTGTATCTTGACAGTTATTGCATAACATTGCGATGCCGTTTTTTTTTGACAAGTTTGAAATGAATTAATTCAATCAATTAGATAGCTCATTATTCGTAATTGCGAATAACTTAAGGTTTGTTTACGCGTTAGAGCTTTCTGATTGATTGAATTCATTAATTTCAAACATGTCAAACTTAAAACATCGAAATTGTCGGCAATATAATGTTATACACACCTGTCAAGATTGGGATAAAGATCTGATCTGACGTTTCAATATTGCTATTTTCAGAATAGCACAGGGTGAACAAAATTATTTTCGCTCTCCGTAGATATTAACACACTTTTTCATATCGAACAGTTGAAAATATGGCATCCTGTTTTATTCAACAGCTAAACGGATATTTCAAAGTAGAGTAGCGCATGATAGAAATGACAAAAATGGTCGTTTTGAATATATAAATAGGAATAGAATATAAATAGGAATAGATTAAGATTACCATATAAGAAAAAAGTATATACAGAGAATTGTCTAATGTACAGAAGTGTAAAAATATACGATGAGGTGCCAGAAAGCATGAAGAATATAAATAAGATGAATATATTTAAAAACAAATGCTATAATTACTGTAAAAATAGTATAGAATTGTAGAGCATAAGATTTATTATTAATTATAGATTGTACCATAGATTAGATTACATGTAAATGTAAATATGTAGGTTATTATGGATAGTATATTAGTAATAGATTTAAGAATGTAAAATGTTAAATACTAGTTAATATACAATGTAATATTAACTAACTTAAGAAGTAAATAAATAAAAATTCCAGACAGAATAATCTACGCAAATTTCACGTTGTCAGAGCACACCGTTCACACAACGAGATTTTTCGCCGCATTTTACGAGATGAATTTTTACAACTCGTCATTTTTTTGCTCGCGACGAAATTTAAGCTAGACGCTGGCGGGTTTTTTCTTTTTACCTGCGAGCCAGACTACCCCGCGCCGTGGATTATGTTCCCGCGAAATTCGGCGTTGATAATGGCGGGCTCCCCCAATGTTTAGCTAGCGAGATGAAGCAAGCTGCACAGCCTCCGTCCGGAGGTATACGTTTTTTGTTGAGTAAGGTTCCTTGGGGATAGGCAGGTGGCCCGGCCCCCTCCCCCCGCCTCTCCCCCGCCAGGACTGTCGCGCGGCGTGCGTGCGCCGAGCTCTCTGCCCGATCGAAAATTAACGACGCATTTATACGATATCATGTTCTGTGCTATTCTGAAAAGAGCGATATTGGGATGTCAGATCTTCGTCGCAATCTTTGACAGGTATATAACATTGTATCGCCGCCGATTTCGATGTTTTATGTTCGGCGTGTTTGAAATTAATGAATTCAATCATTCAGAGAGCTCTAAAACGCAAACAAACGTTAAGTTATTCACAATATAGTATTTATTTTTATATGTATGTAAATGAAGATCGGTAGGTACCTATTGATCTTCATTTAATTTGAATTGTTAAAAATGGAACGTTTAAATTTGTGTGAAAATTATTTCAAAAACAACTGGCAATCGAGCTATTGAGAAAATTATAATATACCGGTGATAAAGTTTATAATATAAAATAATAGCTTTAAATGTTGTTTCTCTTTTCAGAGCAACGCAAAAAAGCTTTTATTTAAAAAAAACTAAAATATTTGGGAAACCACTTATATGTATATTTTCTTTTCTTTTAGATTTATGTATTCTTATGATTGTATATATTACTAAATTCTTTCTGCTTTCTTTTTTACGTTTATACTTCTTTACGATTGTTATTTGTTACTGTTACATAAATATCAAAAGGGAATAACTGCCACACAACAGGTCCTAACTAGTGCGGCAGTTATTAGTAACTTATATTAAAACAAATTTAAAATAAAAAAATAAATTAAAAAATACGAATAATGAGCTTTCTAATTTATTGAATTCATTAATTTCAAACATGTCAAACATAAAACGTCAAAAAAACGGCTTCACAAATGTTATACAATAAACTGTCAAGATGCAGCAGTAGCAATATTGCTTAGGTTCAGAATGCGGAAGATTTTTTGCTTCGTGATAAGACGGTTTATAAGATCGAATATGCTCTGTCAATCTGTAATGATAATTTTTGATGATCTTGTTGAATTTTAAAACACTTAATCATTAAAAACTCTCGAACGGTGCACTCGGCGTCGTGATATTTGCACAGATGATTAAGTTTTTAATTTCTAGGTCAATGTTCCTATTTTCGTGTATATTTTTGTATGCAAAGGGTGTCTCGTGGCTAGTAGCAAAACATCACAGGAGTCTTCTTCGTTCAATTTTGAATACAAAATATTATATACGATTTATGTGAAATGTCGTCAGTTTCGGAGATGAGCGATATAAAAGTTTGTATTTTTTTCCACACGTCAACATATCTTCTGTAAAAGGTTTGACCATCATGAAAATAATTTAACCAAATATAAAAAATAGTATTCGCTTTGACACAAGTGATAAAATAATAAAAATCTTGCAGAAATTTGATAAATATTTTTTTTGTACGAATGGATATACATTCCATTTAAAGTTACTGTAATGATAGTCCAACGTTTTACAGAAAATAAATATTGAAAAAAAATTGCAAATTTTGATGTCGGTTTTCTCCCCAACGTCGACATTTCAAATGTAAAGAATATTTTCTATTCAAAATCAAAGTTATTGCTACTTGCTACGAGACGCGTAAAAGACTAGTAAAATACATTAAGAGACTTAAAACGATCTTTTGAATGTAAAAAAAATTAAGACGTCATACTGTTTGCCCCATACTTTTCAACCAGAAAAAGATTTCGTATAAGAAAATAGCATTTTCAAAGAACACGGAGAAAATTATTTGAATGTTTGGAGTCTCGCTTTGAATAAATAATTCACGATTGTTTTATTTCGGCAATTTTCGCTCTTGCGAGTATAATTTTTATTCAGTTAAATAATGTAAGGGAATGTGAAATTGATATACTATGTAAGGGAATCCAATTATCGGGAGCAGCCGAGTGGTAAAACTAATATAATAAGCTCTCATATAATATAATTTAGCACTTAATTAAATAATAATTTATTAGGCGTTCTATAAACCCTGCTGCCTGCTGCGTGTATTAATTTTTGTGAAATCTGCGCTCAACTATTGATAAAAAAAATTGTTACAGTATTATATTTTATTATCATCATCATCACTCTTGGCACTACAACCCTTGGTGGGTCTTGGCCTCCTCAATAATTTTCCTCCACTCATCTCGGTCTAGTACCAGCTCTCTTCAGTTTCGAAGCTCTAAGGCAGAGATGTCTTTGAGGACGTTGTCACTCCATCTTAATTTTGGCCTTCCTAAGCTCCTTCGCCCTATTGGCCTTGAGTTCAGCAGGGACTTTGGTGCTTGATGCTCAGACATTCTCTCCACATGACCCAGCCACCGAAGTCTTCCCAGTTATATAAATTTTGTTACGTTTGGCTCCTTAAATAGAGTATAGAGCTCATTGTTGTAACGTCTGCGCCAAAGTCCATTATCTAGAACCGGTTGGAAGATACGCCACAAAAAATTGCCAATTCTAGGTTTCACTTCCATACATCAGAACGCCATTATGTACCGCTAGTCTTGCTTCTTTTGACAGATTCTTATTGGCCTTAATGGTATTCAGAGCACCATTAACTTTGTTACCCGCAGTCACTCTCGATATCGTCCTCAGCTAACCGTCTCTACTAAATATACTTCCCAAGCACACAAAATCATACATAATTGAACTGTACAAATTAAAATTCAAACACTTACCATTATCGTTTTCCAAAGCTTTTGGGCCTTGAAAAACGACAACATTTAACCGATTAAAAGTTATCATGAAAAGATTTAAATGTTATCACATTTCACATGACTACACCACTTTTTAAATCCTGTTTACTGTGCTATTATCAGCTTATCATCCACTCCCTAGTTTGTTCAATATTTATTACTGTTGTGATTTTCCACAAACACGCTAAAGTTACCTCATTTCCACTACATTCAGTCTTCTTTCCTTCTTCTTTTGCCATTCCTAGGCTTCATTTCCATACGCCTGCTTGCCTATAAACGATTGCATTTAATTTTCATTATTTTTGTTGTCTTTCTCAGTCTTTTCGTTTTCCCATCAAACATACTTACACAAAATTTTATATATGTTCCACACATTTTTCACATACCAGTATTTCGCACGTTTTGTACACTTCTTCTGCAATATCATGCCTTTCGAATGACATGTTTATTTATATTTTCATATCGTCGCTGTACATATAAAAAATCTTATGTGACGTTTTAGTACATTCTGAGATAAAGAATAAAACTGTTTAAAAAACTAATTGCACAGACTAGATTTATAAAATATATTTTAAACGAACGGCAATGTTTTTTTAGTATATCTCTATGATTTATATGAAAAATTGACAAATTGATTCGTTCAACTCAGAATGATTTATTATATATACAGCTATGATATGTAATATCGACGATCCCTACGTAAACTGAGACATCTACAAAAAGCAATTTCACAGGAGAGCTGTTTGAAGTTTGGTTTTATGTACGAAATGAGCGTATCTGTCCGCTTAAATTACGTCCTTTTTCTCTGAAAAAGTAGAAATATTTCTTTATATTTAGTATTGCGGGGAGGAGTATGTATTTTCTACGTATTGGTACACAAAAGTCAAAAATGCATTTTTGTTAGATGTCTGAGTTCATTCAGGGAATGTCGATATTATTAGATGATTTGTTATTCTAAATCTTTTTTGTTGTGATGATGCAATAATTATTTTTAATGTTCGCTTTTATTTTGTTAGCAGTCAATTTCTTTCCGGGACAACGGTGTTGTCGGAAAATCTTATTAAAATTTCCAGTGAAACTGTTTTAATTTTCTCCCGCTTGCGTTATTTCTGCCGTGTCGCCGAGGTGTATTCAATATGCGCGCGCGTGGAATGTAGATGCACAACCGTCTAACGGTACGGGAATCGAACAGTATCTCGCGTCTGATAATCCTAACCCCCGAGCGGTAAGCGGCATTCTAATCTACGCCTGCAGAAAGTGGCGAAATTCGTTGATATTAACGTTTTTACAAAATCGACAATACCTTTGATGGATTTGGTGAAGATAGAGGTATCAGCGCCAAGCGGGACGACCATGTGCTTTTACGCATGCGCGTTGTGCGTACGTTAATGTGTATGGTTTTGCGTGCCTATGTGTGAATACGGCGTCCGCTTGTGTCGTAAAACGCGTGCACATATCTGCGTGAGGGCGTATTCGCTCGATGGCTTTGGGTTTTAAAGCCGAGTGCAATGGGTCAGGTGAAACAATTGGTTGGGCAATTTAAAATAAAAACATATTTTTATAACAGAGATATACACTTCGCTACTGAAATATTTTTTTTTACTAAAAAAATACAATTGGATATAATTTCTTTGTCTCTTTACTTTGATAAAAACATATAAATGCATTTTAGGCATTTTTGTACGGTTTTTAGTTGACATTTTTCTTAAGTAACAGTTATTTTAAATATTATAAGTAAAATTTTAAGAAAAAGATTAATAATGAAAAAAGTAATAGAGCAATATTATAAAACTCACAGTAAAGGGTACCTAAGATGGTTCGGGCATATGAAACGAGTTAGTAAAGTAAAGAAAATACGGTAGGCGAGTGTTGTAGGTAACAGAAGCTCAACGCGAAAGTCCTGACACGATCAGATTTTGAGAATATGGCCCTGATAAATTTATTTCGGTTATTTTTACAAAATATTTCACATTTGACGGAATACGTGTCACATCAATATTCTTACTATTTTCAAACTAAGCTAAACGCTTGTGCTATGAAAATAGGACTAACTTGCTAGTCTGGAGTGAGGTTCGGACCCGCGACCTTTGGATCACGAGCCGAGTGTCCTAAACACAAGACCAAACAAGCTATATTTTATCTTTAGGATTGATTTTTATCATCCTGACGAAGGAAGTAGATTTTTTAGAAACCCGTTGGATCGATAATTAAACTCGTGTGGTTAAAAACAAAAAAAAATGTAAATTATGTTAAAAAAGAAAGAACCACAATGTTTTGCAGCAAAAGTATTAAAAATACTATTATTTTTAATTAAAGTGTTTTATTATTATAAGTACTCGTTTTTACAAAAATGTTCAAATTCCGTAGAGAAATACCAGTACGCGGCACGGTAAGAAATATTTTCTAAATTTTCAATACGCAGGGGTTCCAACCCCTGAAGAATTTCGGAATGGGATCACCCGGACCTCCATTTGCTGAGAGATATTGAAAATTTTCTGTGCGTGTTCGTACTGAATACTGAGAATTCCTTATTTTGCCTCTATCTCGTGTAGCCCGCGGGCCGCCAAACTAGCCAGTTATAATAAATATTTAAAATAAAATATGATTCGTTGTATAGTTATTATATTAAGTAAATTTACTTTAAAAATTACTTTTTTGCTTCATATGGTAATTTACAACTTTACATATGTATATTATTTTTAATGTTGCTATTGCTTTGACAGTAAATAATATCTACATGTTGTTACTATCCATATATACGATTCTTTACACATATATTCTTTTTTACTTTTACAATTGCATTTGTATTCAGTATCCACATTTTATATTTATCGCCTCAATTAATTGATTCATTTTATAGTTATATAGTATTTTTTTTATATATATTATTTTGTTCTTACTATATTATGATCTGCTCATCTTGGCACAGGTTGTTTCTAGTGAGATGAGTTGCTCCTTTTTCTACCGACATGTATCAAGATCAAGATAGATAAATAAATAAAAAAATGATGCATTCGTAAAATTAGTTATAAATAATGCTTATTTATTTTATTTATGTATCAATTATTGTGGAGACAGAACATACAAAATTTATTAAAATTCACAATAAGAAGCAACCATCAAACCGCTTATAAATCCTGAATCATAAGCAATTCAATCCACTATTGTTATCCAGTCTGCACCACACTGGACAGTTGGTAAAAATTCCACATTGGTATTTTTTAAGTGTGAAGAATATACTAAATTAATCAAGAAAAGTAGCATATTATATTACATAGTACGCGATTTCAATATTATGCATTATATGAAAGTTTACAATGACTACCCTTTTCATAGATTTTAGCCGCACCAAATTTTCTTTTGATCAGAATTTTGTGTTATACCTACCTGTATTCAAAGTCATGCACAATTCGTTTCTTACACCTGTTTAGTAAACGCGGAACACGGTTAGAATTTAAAGAGATATTTTGCATAGAGTATAAACAAAATGTGCATACATCGGCATATTAAAAAACGCAATATTTGTTATTAAAACCTATTGATTTCGTTTGGTTTTTGATTGACACTTAATTGAAAAATATTCAGTGACATAAAGATATAGTTGGCTAGAATATGAAGACGATTGATTTTATCTTAGTACTATTCCCAAATCTACTAATTTACTATAATAGCTCTCATGGAATATCTAATTGTCAAATAAAATTATATTCCACACAGTAAGCAAGAAAGGGTATTTATTATTAGTTTTAATATTTTTTGTACTAGAATAAATATGATTTGTAAGCGAGCAATTTATTTACTCTCGTTAATTATTTTTCCATGGTTTTCCATTATAATTTCATAATGTTTGATATTGTATGCGAGTTTTTATAGTTATTTGGGTGGAGAGGATATTGGTGGGAGCAAAAAATGTACAGAGGGTATCTGTAATTTCTTCTGATGTTTAGTTTGTATATATTATTTGCGTACGATTAGGAGGAAAGGTTTCAGTCCCTAATAGGGTATTATTTACTAATGAGGGATATTTTTTTAAAAATGTTTGTACGTATGGTTAAAAAATTATTTTTTATAATGTTTGAATATTTTATTACATAAACATTCATTAATCTTGCTTAATGGGTTAGCCGACTTCTGGGAGAATAAATATAAGGTGGAAATTCGATAATTTTTTTAAAATTTTATATTGGCACTTTTTAAGGTAGGTACATATCAAACTATTATTTTAAATGAAAAATTTTGAAAAAAAAGGAGATCTTCTTCCGTGACGGAGATAAAACGTTCCCCCGAAAATATTTGTTCTGAGAAATGAAATATCTAAAATGTAGCATACAGATTTTTTAATCCGATAAATCATTTGTTAAAAAAAATTCAGGGAATTTGTTTTTAAATTTCTCGCAAATTTACGAAATACGTTTTTTCCAAATCTTAAATAAGTGACATTAAAAAAATAATAATCAATAATTCCTTGTAAAAAAACACACAACTTCTACCAAAATTTCAGGCTCCCCAGAGTGGTGTATCTGTCCCCTAAATAATAAATGTTGTCCTCAAAATTGCTCTGTCCATTATCTTAATAACAGGCTTCATATTTTTCTATTTAAAATACAGCAAACTTGTGCCTTGCCTAATTCTTATTAAACCCCCGGTTAAAACCAACCTGCGAGCACGCTGTACGTACCTTTTCGCTGTTATCTATTTTAGGTTGGCATAAAATCCATTAAATGCGCATCTGTCTGTAATTGTTTTGTACAGCGCGCCTATCTGACTGGCATCTTCGTAGATTGCATTGTGTAATCCCGATTGTCTATGGCGAGGCAGATGTCGAGCGAGGCGTTGAGGAGGAGCGCCCGGATCCCATCTGGTCCGTGCACCATGTCCGCCCGATGCCAAAATACGAATTCCATAAAAAAATCAACGCTGAAGATGCTGTCTAACTTATTCTGAAAATAATAATATTACCAAGCTGATTTCTATAAACTTTTAAAACAATATTTGTTGGTATACTTATTTTATTTATATAATAATATTCATAAATAATTTATATTTTAGACAAATGCGTGTGACTTTTGCGAGACGATATAAATATCGCTTCGATATCAAATAAATAGGTATTTTTTTAAGAACACCCAGACAGACATCGTGGAGGTCCGATATAATATTCAGTTTCAGTGCCGATAAATCGGCGTTTATTATAGCTAAATAACTTTTATAACTGCTTGCATTTATGGTAATAATATTTATGGTAATAAAATAGCAACAGATACAATAAGCAATTTTTTGTACGCAGGCCTTTATCATTACCTTCCTCCCTAGGTGCATAATAATACCTGTTCTGAGGTAAGTAGCCATTCCATTCATTGAGAATCCGTTAAATATCTAATTTCATGGTTACACTATTAGAAGAATAAAAAGAAAAATAAAGTAAGGTAAATTAGCGTAAAAAGTATATACATAAAAAGTGTATACATATATGAACAAACAATAAGTATAAATAAGTAAATTAATACCAAGGTAGATAGTATAAGAACAAAAGTATAGACAGAGTAAATGTCACTATGGGTGAGTTTGATCATCGGAGGACCTCATCCAGGTGTCGTTTACCAATTTTAAAGATAATGATATTACTTTTTTTATTCAGACCTCATTTCTTCACAACCTGTTCTGCGACAGTTTTGTTCATTTAGTGTACCTATTTTGATATAAAATGATTTATATGCCATTACTGCATAACTGTTGAGTGCCGAAAAGTGACCCTGCACCATCATGTATGTAGACATAAAAAAACTACTGAATGCAATTTCTGCTTTTTGTCTTGGATTGTTAATGTAAAATATTTGTGAACCCCTTAATTAATACTCCACATTACGTACTAATTAGACCATGCTGATTCGCGAGTGCTTTCCAAAGGTCTCGTCAAAAATTGCGTAAATGCAAATTAGTCAATTAAGTGGGCGTAAATAAATATGTTCCCTTTATTTCTGTTTGCTGGGGTATCAATCACGAAAATAACATTAATATAATAATTTTCAAAATAGGTTGGATTGCGTTCCGATTTGGCCAATTTTTCCGTCAAGTCCTAGCCCAAGAACAACAGCTTTACGTTGCTGCGCGCGTGTACCGCTCGCTCGGTGGTTGAAGTGCCGCGTTGTCTGTATATCCGGCACCTGCGACGTTCTGCTGCGCTGTTCAGCTTTTCAATGTTACATTTCTGGCTCTGTTGCCAAACGATGCTCCGACAAGTTTGGTGTGGGCTTATGTCGCAACAATGTAATATTGATCTTTTTTTACACTCCATTTAGTATCCTACATTCTGCTGTCGTCATCTCGCATAAAGAGAAAAGAGACCTGAAGGAAAACTAGCGTTATGTATATCTGTGTTTATTTTTATATTTTTGATCGACGATTGACTTCGAGTATTCGTCTGGAAAAATTATAATATTTTTAAATATAATTAACTAACTAACCGTCACGCCGTTTCCCCGCAGGGATAGGCAGAGAGGATAGAAAGCCACAATCGTCTAACCTGGCACTCCACTTTTGCTTCGGCTACATTCATACATTAATTAAATAAAATATTAATTAAATATTTTTATTAATGAAACGAGGTATTCATACATTTTCTGACACTTGTCTAGGGATAGTGTTACGCGTTACGATATTGTTATTCTTAAATTAGGGGAGATTAATTACATCTAATGATAAGAGCTACCGATCCTCAACGGGAGTACGGTACAAAGTTTAGTTTAGTGTGAATTAACACAATCATTATGCACCACCAAGTAACTGTCATGAATTTGTTTGTGTATTTTTGTTCAGTTGTAAAAAGTATTTATTCTTTAAAAAATAAATACTTTTTACAAAGTAGTGAAAATCGTTGGGTACCTACTTCTTTCACATTTGCTGACAGTACAATCTTGAATTAAGAACTAAATACAGTAGGTACAAATTACTTTTACTGGCTGTTTGGAAAGTTTTTTTAAATATTTATATTTAAAAAAATATTTTCATTTTTCTCATGTAAATTTGTTTTAATATTTGGCATTACTGGGATTAACTTTGGTATATTTATCGCATTCCGTTATCTTCTTTTATATGGTGCCCTATGGAGTGAAAATGAGAAGGAAATATATTTTTTTGCAGAGTCATACAAAACCTCTCAGCAGCAGCTCTTAATTGGAGAGTTGACATAATCATTTTCATTTTGTTTTTTGTTTAATGTATGTATTATCATCGTCACTGTATGTGTAGCCTTAATTTTTTTTTTATAGAGCTGCGAACACGGAATACGTGTCACATCAATATTCTTACTATTTTCAAAAGCTTGTGCTATGAAAATAGGACTAACTTGCCGGTCTGGAGTGAGGTTCGAATCCGCGACCTTTGGATCACGAGGCGAGAGTCCTAACCACAAGACCAACAAACTACTCTTAAATTATTATACTGTTGATAATAATAATAATAAATACTCTTTAAAAAAAAAAAATAATAAATTTCCGATTCATTTTTTAAAGAATCCAATCGCGCAAGCTATCGGTAAGAAAATGGAAAAAGCAGTTAAACTGTCTGTCCTTGATCAAAAATATACGAAGTCATTTTTTTATTTTTAGAATAAGTACGTTTTACGTACTGATCGGTGTACCCATACGGGTTGATGATGTAAAATAAATAAATAATACGAGTGTGCGGGTGTGCGCCGCGCACACATCACATTTGAGATAACATTAGTAATCGCCTTTCCTACGATGCTCTTGGCACTGTTAAACCTTCCGCCGCCTATCAGATAATTATAATTGGTCGGAAGTGTAGATTCATGGCAGGAAGTGTACAAATAGATAATGTTTCCACATCGTGATTGGTACGAAACCCGGCGTGCCGCTTTTCAGCAAAGGGCGTGACCGCGGTGTGTGGTGTTGAGTAGGGATGATCGATATTAGAAAAACATCGATGTTGACATCGATGTTAACATCGATTCAAAAGTATCGATATGAGATGAATATCGAAGGAAAAACATCGTGTCCGAAAACATCGATGTTTTGGGGAGCAAAATAATATCTCTTTTTTATTTATCATACATTTAAAAAAGTAGGTATTTAGGAAAAGCACAAAAATTAACAGTCCCAGTATTTTTTAGGTACACTTTGCAAAAAAAGTAGTTTTGTTAGAAGTGTTTCTCTTACTCTATTTCTCTGTTGGTATAGATGTTGACCAGCTTTTGAAAAAAGTCTTAGCCTAGTCTTACTATAGTATGCAAATACAAAGTACAAGTTTACTAGACAAAGTAATAGAATACGATAGAATAAGGATTTACGATACCCGTTATTTCGTTTTGGAAGTTTCATTATTTTAACTTTAAAAAAAATCAGTCTTCTAACACTCGCTTCCGCTACACATTCACAAGAAGAAAGATTATAATTTAAAAAATCACGTCAATTGATTAAAGTTGACAGATTTTTTTTTAATGGCTTAGAGTGTATCGATGTTTTAATATTATTCTCATAACATCGATGTGTCGATATCATCGAGGACATAACATCGATGTTAACACATCGATGTTTTCCCGCTAAACATCGATATTTGTCCATCATCGATGGATATCGATCATCCCTAGTGTTGAGTGTCCCGGCGCTCCAATCTACCGCCGCGCGCCGGCCGATGTTCGGCGCCACGCGGATAAAAGTCGTACCGTGCATACTGATTACACCTTTCGCAACTCGTCAACATTCAGCGTATAAACATGCAATCGTATCGCCGATTACGTTCAAGAACGGCGTGTGCCAATTCAATTTGTGATGATTTTTTTCACACACTCGATAATTTAATTTCACTTTGATTAAATCACTTTGACGTGCCGTGTTCCGAAGCGTCGCGAGTGATTGCAGCGACGTAACATCTCACATTTTTAATTTCAAAAATGATGAATATATTGTGTTTAAAACATCACCGTAATAAATACAAAACCAAACAGTTACGTGTCATTTTGATTCGCATTTCAAAGTAAAGAGACACTTTACTCCCGTGTATCTATTAGTTTCCTTTCAAATTTACCTATAAAGAATGCGAATATCTGCTCTGTTAGTTGGTTTCATTCATAAAATTATTACGTAGTCTTGTTGCATCGGTCATGGTAACAGGATTACGCTACTGTGATGCCCATCACCAAAATAGTATTTTTGTAAAAGATTATTTAAATTCAAACAGACTAAATGCACAGGTGTATACAGTTTTACGAATATCGTTAAATTCATGATTTTCTTCACCACATTTCAGAATTTTTTCTAAAATAATTAAAATCATCATGTTTCTTTAAATATTCCCATTTTCTGTTTCGTTCCATTTAACTATAAGTCAATATGCATTAAGTTTTCGACAATAATATTCCTTCTGATAAAAAGATCCGCCGAAGAAGTAAGGCAAACGCGAAGAAAACCCAAAGAATTCGTAAAAATTGAATTTCGTGTCTTCGTTTAATTCCTCACACAACGTGGAAAAACACCTCGAACCGCTTTGGAAGACCGTTACCCTAGAAAACGCTTGGTTTACAAGTGGTATATCAAAACTAGAAGCAATCTCCATCCGGGGTGAGCGTTAAGACCACTCCTCAGAAGTTGTTAAAATAGTTGAAAAACCTATAGAGAAAAATGTTCGATTGTAGAAAAAGCAGTTGGAACAATATTCAGATATCACCACAACCATTTGTAATATATATTATTGAACATCAGCTGATCTAGAAATGATAGTCTCGACATAAGTATTGCAAGGCTGGTGCCGTAAAAATACTCGTATTGTATGACATTCATCTATTATAAGGTTTCAAAGATGAAAAATAAATTACCCGGCTCCATACGAAATAGTACGCTCACTTCAAATATGTCTGAGTTAAATAAGGAATTGGATTATGTTAAATAATTTTTCATTGTTTATAAACAAGGATAAATTGTTTTGTCTGATACACCAAACAGCTTGTATGTGAAGACTTTTTTTAATTATTCTATTTTTAATATAATTAATAAAAATGTACTTTGTTTTCATCACTAATATATTGCAGGGCCAATGGTCCCTTCATCAAGATACAACGTATAATGGATACATATATAGAAAATGATAATTAAAAAAAAAATTATACGTGGAAAATGTATAATAATTAAATATTAACGTGAACAGAAATTTAAAAGGTAAATAACAATATATAATAATAATAATATTATAAATAATCAGGTCCCTTTAGAAATAGTTATCGTTTATATAATTAATAGAAATAAACTTAGTTTTTTTTTTAAATAATTTTTATTGAAAATATCAACATATTTCAGAGTCCATAATCGTATCCTGACGAAGGGGCCATGGGCTCTGAAACATTTTGATATTTTCAATAAAAAAGTGGTGAAAACAAAGATTATTTCTATTAATTATGTAAATAATGTCACCACAAACTTATTTTGCTGTGTTTGAAGATATCATCGTTTAAATTTGTTTTCGTGCAAGTAAGTACCTAATCATTATTAATTTCCCATATATTATTTTTTTATATCTTTATTATCTTAACTTCAATTTTTAATTTGTTAGTTAGTCATTGTATCGTGACGAAAGAACCATTGGCCCTGAAACATGTTGGTATTTTCAATATATAAGTGGTGAAAACAAAATATATTATAATTAATTATATTAATAATGTCACCACAAAATCATTTTGATTTTTTTGAAGTAGTCTTCTATTTATTTTTTTATATTCTGTTCCTTTTCTTTAGTATTTTAATTAGTTGATATAAGATTTACTTTTGAAGAAGTAATTAGTTATTTGTTAATTACTTAATTTAATGTGTTCGACGTTTCGTTTGGGTACATCGGAAGACAAAGTCTAGCAAGATGTTTTGTGATTCTATCTATCTCATTATTTTATTATGCAATAAAAAAATGTGAAATAAATAAAATGAGTTTAAATCATGATCACACTTATTATTTGAATGTTCATCCTATATTTAAACACTAATGGCATTAAATTATCTTTCCAATAAAGCGTATACTACGATTTTTGTGTTTTATTTCATTTTAAAATTCTATAAAAGATATTCCTTATTAGAAGGAAAAAAAATTAAATTAAAAGGAAAGAAAATTCTATAACTCTTAAAAAAATATTCCTTATTATCCTTCATTTTTAAAATCGTTTCTAAGTTATTTCGTAAATTTACAATACAAAAAACTTTCCCATACAGCAAATGGTGTATGGGAAGGTTTAAACTGCTGCATAATATATTTGAAATAAAATTATATTCGAGATGGAAAGTACAGCCGTAAAGTTGGGCGAAAGTCGAATAGGTCACTGCTGTGATTCGGCCGCATTTGTAGTAGGGACTCGTCGCGTGTTTTATTTCTTTATTCCACGGAATAATAACACACTTTTATTTTTACTAGGTACATCAGGTTACAATGAAAACAGATAACCGAAGCAAAATCCGACCGTCGAGAATTCAGAGAAAGAAAATGGTAAATAAAAAAAGGAAATAAAATTTGAATACAAAAAAACAATAGAGCAGACCGGGCTTCAAATTTAGCAAGAGAGTAAGAACGAAAGCAAACAGCACAGTACAATAGGTACAGGCGAGATGAAAATGTGATGTCTGGGAGGGATGACTAGACTTTTCTCAAGGTTCTAGAGTCCAATTGAGAAAAATTTGGAACGGACAGCATTGAATAAAATATACATTTGTATCGGAGGGAAAAAGGGTGGAGTGGCCAATGTGCCTATGTTTCACGCAGGGTCCTAAAGAGCAACTATGAAAAATATTTGGTTTAGATTTGTAAAAGGATGTAAAATAAAGGACAATACAGAAAACGTATAGATATGCATTGAATTTTATTTTATTTTTATTTGTTGTGAACATTCACCAAAACAGTAGTATATGTTTACACAGATTGTGGCGTGTGTATTCGATCTCTCTAGCCGACTTTTCGAATCATATTGCAGGGTTTTTCATCAGGGCTTACGCGCTGATGTGTGTCATTAGCAAAGAAAACTCCGAAAACAATCCAGAAAGTTCTGAACATCCATTAAAACCTCAGAACATCCCTAGTACCTTGGAAATAATGTAGTTTGTTCTATGAAAATATATTAGTAACCACGATATCTTTAAAATTAATGGAATCCGCGAAATTGGTACTAAAGGCTAGGCCCACAATTTCTCTACAATAAATTAATTTCGTTTACATAAAATTAAATTGTTCGTTACTATCCTATTGTGCTAGAACTTTTTTACGTAAAATTTATGTAATAACGTTTGTGCGATAATATTTCGGAATTTATATTTAATGATAAGGCGGCGGATTGAAGCGAATAAGATGAGACTCACGTCTTAAAAAGTAACGGTGGAAATGGAATACAAACATGCCGAGAATTTTAATCTAATATTTTTTTTATCTGAACAAAGGATGTTGAAACTAAAAACAAATAAATTTGAAATAGCAAACTCACTGCGAAGAATTTATAAGAAGTGCCCAAACGAGGATTGTAGAAAGAAAAATAACTTTTTTATATACGTATACATAGGGATAAGTACTCTGATGTGAATGTTATATAACCATAGACCGTTTCGTAGACTTTTATCGAGTGGCAAAGATTTCATTGTCACACGGCAGCTTTCAGAAGCGATCAAAGGTAATAGACGCGCCTTAATTCGCTTTAGCTGGAGATGTAATTAACGCATTGACGCATGGACTACATTTGGGCATTTTCTGAACACGGGATTCTAATTGGACGTAGTTACGCAGAAAGCATCCAACCCGAAAAACATGGAACTAAGAAAATGGCTTCTAAAAATTTGAACCTACAAAAACCTAATATGTCGATGTTTAATTCATTATTGAATATTTTTTTACATTGAGCTTATTGTGGAGCGTTATTTTATGTTTTTTAAATGTAATTATAAGATAAAGCTTTTATTTAGGAAGAAATGACGCATTTTACAAGTTGGATTCTTCCTACAAAATGTCTAAATGTACGAAAAACAGTTTTTATTTTATTCTATGTGGGTTCTATGTTCCATGAATTTAATAAAGCATAAAGTAAAAAGTAGATATTATGAGGCGCAGAAAACGTTCAATCCCCTTAGATGTTTACAAAATTACTATCGTGTAGTAGTAGAATTAAAAAGTTGTATTACGCATCCATACCACATGGATGTTTTTAACCAATGTTTTTGTTTGTCTACAGATTTGTAAATTTGAAGCCATAGAAAACAGTCAAACCACTTTTTTTTAGTTAACGAGTTAATTTAACGATGGTGGCCGTGATGCGGGTAAGAAAAGTATTGAATTTACAAAAAAACTGCATCACTTAGAGCTTGGACGTTTTCAGCACATAAATATATATCATATTGAGTTGTCCAAACCCATATATAACACAATTTTAGCATTTTGTGGGTTGGATGCTTTTTGCATAACTACGTCCAATTTTGATATTTCTCGGGATAATATGATTTATTATAAAAACGCAAGAACGGCGAAGATTCGCTTTCGGAATTTTCGGAATTTTTATGGATACGATTTTGTAAAAGCACATTAATTACTACTATGGCAGCTTAAGCATGATGATCGACGTGCTTAATGAATAATATTTATAAATTACACTCTCGGCTTCATTCTATCTCTCGCTACGGACTAATCAATGCTTTACCATTACAGCGTTAATACTCTCTAAATATACGCCAATTAAAGATTTTCGCTTATATTACGCGTATCAAACAGAAACACAAAATAATATATCTCTATTATAAGATATACTAAAGAAATATTATCATTGCGTGGTGGTTTCCTTAGAATGATTCAAATATGTACAAAGATACATTTCCAGTCTACGTATATATCATTATTAACGCTGTTCATTTTTAAGGCTTTTACTTTTACAAAACAAATATTTCCTTATAATTAAAACAAGCTGGTTATATTTAACAAGATAAAAAGAAAATATATCAAAATGGAAAAAAATGTTAGTAGTAATTTCGCCGACATAAATAAATATAATATATCTACAACTGTAGTTTCAAAATTACCATCAGTACATAAAAAAAAGCATGTAGAAAACTTTTCTGTGAAATTAACCATTTCATGCATACTTACTTTTAATAACGCAACTGTGTATATTCGTAAGTAAAAATAGGTCAACTACTAATAACTTATACATTTTTAAACATACGCAATCGGAAAATTTTCTTTATTTTGTAACGGACATTCAGCTTTAAATAATACCCCCTTAATATGAATTAGTCCGTGATATCCAAGTTCCACCGTAATATAGCGAAAGTGGAGCAAGATAAAGTTTGAGAACTGACCCAAAAATAGAACAAAACTAAGATAATGACCACTTTACTTTTTATTGTTTACAATTACTTCTTCGGTCTATTTTTGAACATTTGGACAAGGATCGCATCGTCAACAATAATATCGTTTACAGAATGGGCTAGAAATAAGGTTTTACTCGGTTACAAGACTAGGTTGTATCGACTAGGTTTATAGCAATAGTTCGCTTAAGAGGTCGCTCCACCCATGGCGTCATTTAAAATGTTTTAAAAAAATTTCGCAACTTCTTTACGTTTAAGATTAATTTTATTGTCGTTATTTCGTTATCATACATTATTTGATTGATACGCTAACAAATTATTATAAAAATTCATAATGGCGATGTTATATGTTGTTCCGCAAAAGTCCTTCTCCGTGACGCGCGCAGCTGGAGAGATAGATAATCATGTTTACAAGGTTTGAGTGAATTGAAAAAGGTAATTATTTTAAATCATAAAATGTCTATGATGTAGCTTATCGAAAAAAAATAGAATTATTTTTTTTGTGCAAATGTGATCAATTTGAAAAATTTTTTTTCCTAAAGTCGGAGATAAAAGTTCATAATAAGCAATCGACGAGTTTTATCGAAAAAAAATAGTAAAATGTGTTAAATTTTTGACAAAATGTGCCCAATAGTTTTAGAGATATTTTCTCCACCAGTCTGAAAGGGATAATTTCGAGAAAAACGCTTCATTTTAATTGCTACGACTTGGCCAATTCTTAGAATTATTGATCGAGTGATGACTCAAGTTATTCTTAGAACTTCAAGCAAAAAAAATGATTTTTTGAAAATGTTAAGGTGCTGTAACCTGTAAACCCCCTTAAAGCATAGATTTTTGTGTTTTCCTTCAATCAATATTTTGTTTTCGTAGTGTAGCGCGGTTGCGTCGTCGCATTGTTTATTGCTGTAAATTCATGTTGTTGTTGTTGGAAATGTGATATTGTACAAGACAAAGTTTTTACAAGAGTTACAAAAACAACGTAAAGTGTTTTCTGTAAAAAATTGTCACGCATTACCAATCAGCTACCAAAAGTGTTGCAACGTCACGTAAAATCTGCAAGTATAATTTTACAATGTTGGTCATTTATAATATAATTTATTTTACAGAATTCGATGAAGAAAGTGATGTGTGGAAAATTTTGCATCACATGTTTAAGAATACCAGATGTAGGTACAAAATGAAAAAATCGAGTGTGTAGGTTTTACGAATTATTGAAGTGAACCTCGTAAGAATATAAGATTATTATTACTTAAATAAAAAGTAGTAATAGTTTCGTAGGCGGTTGTAAAAATACAACTCGCACGTGAAACAAGTTGTGTAAGTTAAACATATGTATATGCAACTTCCAAAAAATTTTGATAGATGTGGTAAACTGTCATGGTGGAATTGGTGAATTGGTACATTGTGTTAAGTGATCACTTAAGCCAGCCGTACGTACGATAGGTCGTTAGCCCTATGAACACCCAAAAAAGAATTGTATACCTACTTTCCCATATAAAAAAATAGCTCTGTCTCTATGAGACATTTATAATATATGTACATTTTGATTACATAGGCATCTCGTAATATCCTTTTCACAATTCCTCGGATTTTAATATAACTTTCTGTCGGATAAATATTTAATATCGCTTTTTTTCCATCAGGGACAGGAATCATTCGATGCGAGACAGGAAACAGAAACTGCGTCCTATATTTTTATGTCTACGTATCAATGCAATATCACTTTTCAATACCCAACAGTTGTGCAGTAATGGCATATAATTTAAATTACTATTAATTAAAATAGATTCATCAATGTTTTGTTACACATCACGAATTGTAATATCGGACCTCCACGATATCTGGGTGTTCTTAAAAAGTACCTGTTTATCGGATGTCAAACGGATTTTTGTCTAAAATATAATTGTTTTATGAATATTTTTTAATGCAAGTAGTAATTTTTATAAGAAATCAGTTTACACACACCTACAAATGTCTTCATCCAAAAAAATCATATTTTATATTAAATTAAAGCCAATATTTAAGTCACAGTGATAGAAATATTTATATTCGACGTATGTTTTGACGTTTCTCTATTTTTGAGTGTTGGGTTCTCATAATCATATTACAAAATCAGATTTACTGCCATTACTTAAAGAAAAAATGATTTTTACTTGGAATTCTCAATGGGAGACCTCAAAATCTTTAAAAGGAGAAAGGTATTCCGCAATACAACCAGAAATTCCTGCCAGGCCATGGTTTCAGAAAGTTCGAGGCTTCCTCTATCTGCCGTACGTGAATAGGACACTGTTGCATGAATAGCCATTTTTTTAAAATCAGCATTCAAGACTCTACTATGTGTGAATGCCGAATGGACGAAGAACATTTAGATCACAACTTTTTTGGATGGCCCCATCAATGACCGTTACTCAAATTTTATTCAAGATCTTTCTTATTACAATATTCCATTCCCCGTCAACATTCCAACCCTCTTATCTTCCAATGATCAAATCACTTTAAAATTACTAACAAGATTCCTAAAAGCTAAGTGTATAAATCTTAAATAAATAAATAAGTGTATAAAAAAATAAACTAACATTATGTACCCCATATCCTTTTCCATTACTAATAAATAGAATTGAATCATCCACACAGAATAATAAATATATATATAAAAAGAAACCCGTGTTTCCCTACCCGGCAAGTTTTCTTCACAACCAGCCACAACCACCCACCGGTGGTTATGGTGGTGGATGTCCCTTGGTGTCACATCGAAAATATGCGAGTTTGGTGGGGGTGGCTGTGCGTGGGTGGGAGTGGGTGACGAAAATGTGCTTTCTAGCAGATTCTAGAAAATTCCCGAAAGTTCTATAAGGTTCTAAACTGAGTGGCGGAATGTGTCGGTGTGTCTAGGAGGTTCCCGTACATTCGACTGAAATTTCTGGAAGGCGAATGTTCTAGAAGGTTCGCGAAAGTTCTACGACGATCCAAACAGTGTACTAAAAAACCACGCGTGCGAAGCGTTTATCCTAAAACGAATCGTTTACAATTTGAATTTCTAAAATAAAAGTGAAAAAAAACGCAACCACCACACCCATTGCCAACGAACATATGTTTTGTGGCAAGAACACCCATAGGGGTGAAACGCCAAGAAAGAAGAAGAAGAGTGTTGGGGTTACAATTGCCAAATTTTTATAATAGGTGTGACGGACTCTTACAGCGGTTGATACTTCCAGCATCGACTTGTCCCCGCACGATTCGGTCCAAGTTCAGCAGCCGCGACACGATTGAATCACCCGTATTACGCCGAACGTTCCCAAAACGGGAACGCGGGCGACGCGGAGCGCAGGAACGCGCGGGTTCGGGTGCTTCGCGCCTCCGAGCGGGAGGCGGAGAAAGAACAAGCGCGCGTGGGCCGCGGACGAGTCCGGCCACGGTGATTGCCCCGGCGTATAAATACATCCCGACCGGCCGCTGCCGCTGCCAATGCGCGAGTTGTGCGATGCGTTTCCAACATTCGACTGCACGGTTATCTCAAATTAGACAAAGTTGACGCGGCCGAAAAACCGCACTCTAAATGTTTTCATCTTCGACCGATGCTCTCGGACATTTAAGCAGAATTCGACCCGAATATTTTATACGGGTAGATTCTCAATCACACTGCGAGTCTTCAGGATGTGTAGTCATCAGCAACGTTCCCTGTAAGGTGTGCGCGTGTGCGCGCGCACACCTAGCAAAATGTCTCCGCACACATGTTTTACACTCCGCACAGTCAATATTATAAAAGAAAGTTTCCTTTGCCAGATTTTAGTTTTGCTCGAATGCATGAAACAATACATGCACAATTCTTTCGCACGCTTTCGGAGAAATGAGTCGAATAATACAATTTTACCTATTAATTATATAAAATTCATCCCCTTAAAATGTCGAAAAGAAGTGGATGTGGCTATAAATTTAAACTGGAATGGCTCTCTGAAATCGTCGAAACAAAAATGCCATCTTCAATGCATTTACAAAAAGTAACAATTGGTGAAATATTTGTTTATTCGGAGACATATGATCGTGTCAAATGCATCATATGTTCCGAAGCAAATATGAAAAGTAGGTACAATAGAAATGCGAAGTTTTTCTAGTAAGTAAGTAACCTTTTTTAAACTAAAAAATATGTATTTATTTGGAATATCATATTGAGGCTTGTAATACGGGCTTGCCAGACAACTTTCCTCCGCTTTCTTCTTACCGGACAAAGCTAGGGAAATTATATAAAATCACAGTAATTAATAAATACCCTAAAAATATACATTTTTATGAAAAATTGTATGTGTATTTATGGGGGGGGGGGGGGGTGGTGTAAATTTATCGCACTGCACAGATGCGTCGAAGATCCGCACACACAATAGAAAATTAGAGGGAACGTTGGTCATCATCGTCATCATTCTTGGCGCTACAACCCTTGGTGGACCTTGGCCTCCTCAATAATCTTCCTCCATTCATCTCGGTTTAGTGCCAGCTCTCTCCAGTTCCGGAGCTCCAAGGCAGAGATGTCTTTGAGGACGTTGTCGCTCCATCTTAATTTTGGCCTTCCCAAGCTCCTACGCCCTATTGGCCTTGAGTTCAGCAGGGACTTTGGCGCTTGATGCTCGGACATTCTCTCCACATGACCCAGCCACCGAAGTCTTTCCAGTTTTATAAATTTTTGTGACGTAACAGAGTATAGAGCTCATTGTTGTAACGTCTGCGCCAAAGTCCATTTTCTAGAACCGGTCCGAAGATACGCCTCAAAATTTTCCTTTCAGGTTGTGTAGTATTGGACAAAAAATATACACACTAGAAATGCTTACATTGGCCAGTCTTTCCGAAATTGATGGAAGAAGAAAAAATGAACATTTTTTATAATGTCTATTTATTATCCCTTGGGGAGCGTCCATAAACCATTTAGGCTTTTGCTTTGACCCCCCCCCCCTCTCGTCCGAGTAGAATGTTATTTTTCTCCTATTAATTTCAGAAGACATTTTGTGTTGTTTTCTCTTACCAAAATTATTGATTATGTGCAAACCGATCTGCGCAGTCGATCGCACATTCTGTACCGTTTTAATTGTGCCAAATAAAATAAATGAAAAAATTACGTAGCTCTGTCCCCCTCCCCCCACCTCACGTAACCCAGTGTAGCATTCCACCACCATTGATTAGTTGTGGTTTATGTATTAATTTTTTTCAATGTTTTTTGACTTCTTTTCTGTAAAACGTTGTACTGTCATTAAAATAACTTATATCGAAAATATGAATACTTCATTAGCTTTAATACAATTCAAATAAAATAAAAAGCACACAAAAAATCTTTTTTTTTTTTAAATATTAGGTCATATCAAAGAGTAGGATGCTTGAAAATTTTCGGCTCGTAATTAAGGAAGGATTCCATATTTAAGATTCCATGTATAAGAATCGTAGACTAGCTCTGTTAACCCCCTTATACAACAAGTTACACAATAATCATCAATATAACATAATTTTCAAAGTTAAAAATATTATTTATTAAAAAAAGAAAGTCGTACGGCACTACCTGACTTAATCAATCAACGCAAACAAATATTATATCAGACTCTCACCACCATCAGAACAAATGTAAATTATTAAAATGCATAATGTGTCGTTAGGGTGCTAACTGCTAACATCTATGTTGCGGTAACGTACATTTTCGACGGTCAAAGGCTAACCGATTGGAGAAACGCCAAGTGGCTCCGATAAACTATAGCGTGAAACGGATCTATGTGTGTAATACACAGTTCCGCTGCATTTCACTGCGGGCACCATCGAATAATAGCGAGAATCAAAATTTCGATAGGGGTTCCAAAACTTTAAAACCAAATCTCTCTGGTAATCGAGTGAGGATAAGAGCGACATTCATTTTGTTTTGTTACTGGAAGGAAAGAAGCAATATGCTTTGAGCCGTAGTCTGAAGTGCATACCCTAATTAATATCAGTGTATTTAAATTCAATCAACACAAAAGTGCTCACTTATTTACTTACCATCACGCCGTTTCCCCGTGGGAGTAGGCAGAGAGGATAGAACCATCTTCCAGCAACTAGTTAATCTGGTCGTGCCACGTCTTCCGCGGTCGCCCTCTCTTTCTGGCGCCATCAACACTTGCATTATATATCTTTCTCACCATTCTTTCCTCATTCATTCGCTCAACATGCCCAAACCATCTGAGCCACCCTTTTTTAATTCTATTAATTATGCTACGATCAACTTTACATTCATTCCTAATATCTGCATTCTTTACCCTATCATAAATTGATTTGCCACACATACGTCTGAGGGATCTCATCTCCACTGCATTCAGTCTACTTGTAAAGTGAAATGCTACATGTAAGTAAAAAGTTATAAATTAATGTCATTTTTATTTATTTCTTAAAATATAATAACAAATAAACGCACTTAAACTGCATAGTAGTTTGTTTCTACGAGTGCTCTCAAACAACTAACATATTACTTATTCATATTAAATTATACTGTTCTGAAGTACGATGACGTATCGTTATGATATCGTAAGACAAAATAGACGGGTTTATAGCTACTTATTTATGTACCGTAAAGTTTATTATGAGGAAAGTCAGGATATATGTCAAATGTCAATATTTCTATAATTATAGCGGAATATATTGCCTTTAACTTAATATATTGGAAATATTGGACAATTTAAATGAAGAAGTTAGTAGATGTGTGTGTTAATTTTTACCAACTTAATAATAATATTAGTGCGTATCGTACACAATATTCATCACGTAAAAATTGACGAAGCATACAATGTTATGTAATAGGAGACGTGATGACGATATGATAACGCACACCAACAGGTCAGCACTTATAAAAAGCTTTTGGAAGCTATAAGGGAGAGGTGAGAACCGCAGTGCGTGTCCCACTTGAACACATGGAAGAGCAGGGAAAATTGTTAGTGCTTGAAAAAGAGTTTGAACAGGCTAGGGACCGGTTGCATCAGTTTGATTTTCGCGTTTTCCACCAATCAAACAACCCGTTTTCGTAAAAATCTACGCTTTTAACGAAAGATTACTATAAATCAAGTTGATGCAACGGCCCCTGCTTCACGGATACATCAGTACTTTATGGGTAGTATTTCATTTTATTATATTATTATCGTATTTATATCTTTTAAACGGTTTATACTTTTAGTTAGAAAATATTCATATTGGAATAGGAGTGATGTATTACATTTGGATAAATTAGAAATTATGGGAAGAAGCAGAAGTGTTATTCGTAAATTAAATAATAAAGTCCTGTTTGCAAGTATAGGAGTAATCTTTTAAAGTTGTTTCATATTAGTACTTAATTTTTCTTTTTTTAATTTATATAAATTAACTTTGTAAACACCACTAATTTATTGAAAAGATTCAACATGTTTCGAAGCCAATGGCTTCTTCGTCAGGATAACAAAAATAAAATTTAAAAATCGAAATATAGATCAAAATATTAAAAAGTTATGTATGCAAAATGATAATATAAAGTACCTACTCAACATGAAAATAAATTTAAAAGATGACTATTTGCAAAAAGGACCTGATTATTTATAACATTCAATTTACTATTTACACTCTTTCTTATTTCCAAAATTTCTAATTTATCAAATTGTAATTAAATTAAAATTAAATTAAAAAAAACTTAATTATTTATTCATCCCCATATACTTATTTTTATTTTGTCAATGTCTGTACTTAGATATTTAATTTTTAGTGTTCGTTGTATCCTGACGAAGGGACCATTGGTATTTTCAACAAATCAGTGGTTTAAACAATACATATTCTTTTTAATTATATTAATAATGTCACCACAAAATCATTTTGCATTTATTGAAGAAGTTAAAATATTCTAAATATAAAAATTAAAAAACACAATGTTTTTTATGAGAGTTCAATATTTTATTAGTCTCTTACAGGACGATCGTTTCGGCTGTTTAGGCCATTATCAACTGATAAACATAGCTATTATTCTTGAGTTTATATACAAATATTATCAGTTGATAATGGCCTAAACAGCCGAAACGATCGTCCTGTAAGAGACTAATAAAATATTGAACTCTCATAAAAAACATTGTGTTTTTTAATTTTTATATTTAAAATAATGGAGTTCTTTGCAATAAATAACGTCAGTGTTCAAAAAATTAAAACATTAAAATATTCTATTTATATTTTACAACTTTTAAAAGATTGCGAAGCGAGAGGATACATTATTGTGTTCTGTCTATTTACGGCTAATCTTTATTTCTGAGTAGCACTATAAAAATTATAAAATGCAGACAGGCCTTGTAAATTTTATATCACTTTTTACGACCATTCAATATTGCTACCGCATAAAAGGCTACTTAAGAATTTTATTGTAAATGTAGGTGGCGTAAGACGAGCGAAGTTGGGCTCTTTCGTAGACCTATCCAATAATAATTATATTTAACATGACATTAACAAAATGGTTCGTATGGGAGGGGGATACATGTTGAACCTTTAATTCAAAGGTTCCCAAAACGGGATGCCGTGACCAATTATGAAGGGTGCCGCAAAATATTGTTGCCTCCAGTAAAATTTAGGCCTGTACGGAGAGTGAACAATGCTTTTTTTTATATATCTAAAATAAACTAAAAGAACATTAAAAATTTGCTTATTTATTTGTTACTTTGAAAAAGATTGGGAATCACTTTTAATTTTTATGGTTTTCTTTTTTGGGCATACTGAAACAATTGTTTTTTTTTCTTATTGTATGTAACCTAAGTTGGTATCGAAAATAAAATACATATTCTAATATTTCAATACTTCAAGTATTACCTAAATAATTATATAATGTGTTATATAGACGATCCCTACGTAAACTTAGACATAAAAGCAATTTTACAGAAGAGCTGTTTGAAGTTTTATTTTTAGCGAAATTTAAAATAAAATAAATTTAAATAATTATTATTAATGAAATTTAAAATGAATTAAACAACAGTACAATGAATGAAATAGCTGTAACACTTAAAATAGTTAACCCGCAGAACTTAATAATAAATTTGATTTATTTTAAATTTCGCTAAAAATAAATATGGAGTTCTACAAATTAAAAATTAAATACAAAAACCATAAATAAATGTTTGAAGTTTGGTTTTACAGACAAAATGGGCGTATGTGTCCGCTTTTATGTCAGTGTTCTCTGAAAAAAAGTAGTTTTATTTTTTTGTATTGCGAAGAAGAGTATTGTCTGTGTAATTAATAGTAGACCGTCGAAATTTTCTCACGACATGAATTTTTATAATAATAAAGCTAAATAATTTTGTATAAAAGTTAATTTGATTAGACCTCCCAAATGTGGAGCATGCACATTGACCCTCGGGGCCCGGGATGGTGGTTGCAGAGGAGAGCGGGTGAATGGGAGAGATTAGGCCCAGGGCGTGTGACGCAATGCGCAGAGGGGCTGTGGCGGGAGCGGGGGCGGGGCTATCGATCCCGGGGCCTCAGACGGCGGCGGCTCTGTGGGGCAGGTCGCGCCGGGGTCAAGGTCGCCAGACGCGCACCCTTCCCGGCCGGCAGCAGCCGCGTAATCTCGGAGCGTCCACAACGCGACTTGCGCGAGTGTCACAAAAATAGACAAACATTTGGTTATGATGCGTGAGCATACATGATCCCGGAACTTCTCCGGTCGGATCGGTAAACCAAACATTACGAAAAATTTCAGAAACATACATTCAATACGGAATTTAAGAATAGTCTAATCACAAAAAACACAAATACCCTCAATCGGGCCGGTTTGTCGTAATAGTTCGTTTATAGACGTATCAGTATAACTGGCGCGCGATGGGAGGGCGTCCCCGTCGCGCTACAGAAGTTGCCAGGGTGTAAATTTATTACACAATACATAATGTACAGAACGTCCGGCGACCGGTGTCCGAGCCTTTAATAGAAATTTGGTCGGGCAACGCTAAAGAAACGAACCAGTAATTGCGGCCGCTCTATCTGCCAACCTGTCAAACGGTAATATCGGTTCATTATTTGCTTTTTCAGCTTCGCGAAACTTTAATACTTCATTGGCAATTGTTCTTGCACCATCCCGGACTGTTTTGGGTGTTTTTGACATAATAATTCAGTGTATATTGGAAATTAAGATGTTACAGCTCACGCTCAAATACGAAATTCAACTGAATGACAGGGCGAGGGGTTACCGCCGGGTGCGGGCGGGGCGGGTTTTAGTTCCAAACTCGCCACACGCCAATTTACGTTGGGCAAGCAATAAAGCGTTTTTTACGAAAACGGATTGTTTCGTTGATGGAAAACGTTAAAATCTGTGGTTTAAACGAAAGATTACTATAAACCAAGTTGGTAGTCAAAGATAATATTCAAAGCGCAAAAATCAGAGAGTATACATATACTTGCAACATCTAGCACAAGTAACAGGAAGTATAAATATGCCTAAATTCAATAAGACAGTCATGCAACATCATTATACACACATAGGAATTAAGTACTTCGATAGTTTGAAAGTAAATATAAAAACACAAAATTATTACATCAAATTTAAATAATAATTAAAGATATAAAATATACGAAGAAATCTAAAAATGTTAAAAATAAAAATGTGCTTGTTCTCTTGTTTCCAAATCTTAACTTTGATGGGACAGAAACAACGAAAAAAAATTTAACCTAATAATTTGATACATGTAAAATATATTATAAAGGCAAATAAATAATTGAATACAAAATTTCTTCATATTTGGGTGAAGAGACAATAGTTAAGGAGATAAGCGAAATTAAATTTTGCATTTTTTTCCAATTTTTGTGACTTACCTTTTGTAAGACTTACCGTGAAAGTAATTCATACCAGATATTAAAAATTTATTCACCTTTATACGAGTGCTGCAAAAATTATACTTGGATGGACGAGGCCTATATCCAGCAGTGGATAAATGAAGGCTGAAGAAGAAGTACAGAAGAGTGTCGTCAATGTGAACCATATACATCGTTTTTGACTTAGGAATGCAATAATTTTCCCTTGAATGTGTGTTACAAAGTATCGAGATACATAATACGATTGTATAACATTCTTAGCACCCTATCAGGCCGGAAAGTTTATTTCTAGTCTGCGTATTTTTCAATGTAACAAAGAGGCGTTTATTTTTGTGCCGATTTACTTTTTTCCTTCTAAGATCACACTAACCTACCTATCGGTTATCAGTGGGTGTCTATTTGCGTCAGTTATAATTTAATTCAAATATATAAATGCAATCTTTGCATTACAAATGTTATTTACAAACATTTCAAGTTACAAAAGACGGAAAATACACATTTATTATTTTTTAAAGCGAAAATATATTTTCAAAAGCATGATATTCATATTACTTTCTCAGACATAAATCGATCTTACAAAAATAATTTACCATTAGAAGAAACTTAATAGTTAAATAACTATTATTGAGCTATTGAAATCTTATGTTTGTACATACTATCACGGGTGCTATGGAAAGCAAATTAAATTAAAGTTTTATTTATTCAAAAAAGTCACTGGACACGAATTTAATCGGAGCACCTTTCTTAAATTCACACCAATGCCGAAATTCGCACTAATTGTCACATGGTCACACTAAATCACCGCTTCCTTGATGTCTCTGATGACTTAAATTTCTCACTAGAAAAGTTCGGTTCCCACTAGAAAACTCCACACGTAAGTAAGTACCTCACTCGCGTCGTTATGTCTATCGCTTGTATATGGTCAATTCGCGCGGGTTCGCCTTTCTATGGCTTTTTTGCGGCTGGAAAAACAACTAAACACGACGCCGCTGCGTATTTATAATACCCAATGTTCTAGATCCTTCGCGGATCCTCGAGAATGATCCACCGACCTCTCCAAATTTCTGGTGATTTCTAATTTATTGTAAAACGTGTATAGTGCTGTACAATCCTGGATTACGTGTGGTCCTTATTTTTTTAGACTCTAAATCAATACGTTCCCTTCTTCCTTTATACTATTTTGTATCTAATATAAATATATCGTAAAGTACTATATTTATATTTCGTCCCTTTAGAGGTAAAACTCACTAACGCAATATTGGCCAAAATGAGTTATGAATACAAAAATTCATATTTTTTCCATCTCTATTCCACGTAAAATTCAGTAAGTGAAAATTTCCTTGTCTATTTATAGTTATTTAGTGGTAAAACTAATAATTTGAATATTTTCAGTAATTTTAACATCGCACGATAAATCTCATTATTTCAAAACTACTCCAATGTCACTTAGCGAGTTTTACGTCTAAAGTAACGATTTATCCTTTAGGTTCTTTAAACAACCCGATTACGCTGGGATAAACTCATCAACTTGTATCATAATTAGTAATCTACAATCGCGTCGTGTTATAATGTTTGTTTATAAACACTCATTAGACGTATATCTCTAGTGTATTGTATTGCTACACTGTATCGTATTACTAACCCACGCCTACGAGATGTACTTACAATTAATATAAACAATTACATTGTCTTTAATCGAGAGATGAATGAAACGAGTGATGTAAGTCGCCATTGGCAACTTCGCACGTGCATAATCTGAAAATGAAATGGCGCCGGCCGAGGCTTGTCGGCCGATCACCCCTCGGAGTTAAACGACTGATAATATACACGGCCGCCATCTGTATTTAGGATGTGCGCGAGCAGCATTTTCGAAAGTCGATAACAAAGCCCATGAAAAATGTTGCAGTCGATAAAAAGGGGAACGTTATCAGTACCTACGTCGAAAAAATTCTATTTTTAAATAATGCGGTTTCCTTACCTAACCTGACATCACTTGACAGTTGAATCACGCCATCTAGAAGGGTGTTGTATATTTTATATTTTCGAGGCAGGACAAAAGGTAAATGTTTTAGTATAAAGAAACTGCTGAAAGAAAACATTTATCAGATATAAGTCTTGCTATGTCTAAAATAGAGATTTTTGTTTTAAAATAACTAAATTTTTTAATGTATATTATAGATGTCTCACAACGACGAAATTGAAGTTTTTTTATGAGAAAGTAGGTATAGAAGTCTTTTGGGTGTACATATGACCTATCGTATAGTGATCACTTTCACCTACTTTCTCATAAAAAACTAAAGTTTCGTCTCTGTGAGATATCTATAATATACATTAATTGATTAGTAATGTCTCTGTGACATGAAATCCAGTACTGTTCTGAAAGATTTGAACAAACTCAAAATATTCTGAATAAATTTTTTAAACCGTTTTTATTCTAAAACAGTTTTCAATTTATAGTAGTCTCAAAGAGGAAGCTATTTATATAAGAATGTGGAAGTCACTTATACGATGGTACAGGGCTTACAACCCGTGTGAGCTGGCTTAAGTGATAACTCTTCACAATGCATCGTTCACAAATTCTATCTATAAATTCATTTTAATTAAATATTAATCCCGCAGTGAACAAATCCAGTAATTGTGTTCTCGAAACATACATATAAAAATATTGTAAAAGATTTTTTCTTTAGCAGGATCGGACTGGTTTAGCTAGTAAATATCCGAGATATTTATTTACCAGGTCAATAATGTTTCAGAGAAGTTTTGACCGAAATTAATGGTAAATACGGAAGTTATCGTGTCCACGAAATGTTTGTTTTTAATTAAAAATAGAGATGGGGTACACGCAATACTTGTAAGATCAATTATTTTAAAATTTTCGAACTATGTAAGCGTTGTGCTGTGAACAGAGGACTTGTTCGCTGTTCGCCTGGATCGAGGCTCGAATCCAAGATCACTTGATCACCAAACAAGTTGCTTTTAATCTTGTATAAAACAACTACAAGAAATTTTTACAATGAGGGTTGTATGGACGTCGCCATGTCTATAAGTGATCGAAAAAAGGTCATTGAAATTTTCTGGAAACTGCTCTGTTATGGGATCTTGCGTATTTATTAATATTGTTTTTTTATTTATAAAAGTAACTATTTCAATTCAATGAAACTCGATCACAGCGTTATTAAAAGCACTTAAATATTCCTTACGTTATAACCAAGACAATTCAAGTTTAAAAAATTAACATTATTTTTTACTCCTGTATGTACAATGTAGATAGAAATTTTAAAAGAATAAGTCAAAGGTAAAAAAAATGTTAACAATTTTTTTGAGTAGGTATGTTAAAATTTGTAAGAACGCATTAACTGGATTTTGTCCCCAGAGGGATAATCATTAATTGTGGGGTATAAAAGCAAAGGCAGAAGTTGTGTACTTGATTTCGGCTGTAATTGATTTTGTCCCCAGAGAGGTCATTATTAGTCGTGGGATATAAAAGCAAAGGCAGCAATATTAAAATAATTGAATACAGTAATCGAAGATTACTTATTTATAATGTATTGAATTCGAGATTTTATAGGAAATAGAGCCTATACTGAAAGGGATGGATGCATAAAATCTTGAAATTCAGTTCACTATAAATTAGTAATCCTCGTTAACTGCATTCGAAACATTTATAATTTTTTGTATATTGCTTGCTACGTTTTCTTTTATACCCCACAATTAAGATAAATTGGTGAACGTCATCGTGTAAAGTGATTTTCGAACCAGCATATGACAGGTTCGAAGACCTGTGAACACACAAAAAAGACTTACATACATACACTCTCACATAAATAACTTCGTTCTGTGAGAAATCTATAATTTCACAATGATGCCCTTTTAATTTTGAGTATACGGAACCCAATCCAAACGGAATAACTCTTTAGTTTTATATTAACCGTAGACATGTGCCCTTTTGGTGCACAGAAATTAAACGACGTTTTTGCGTAATGAATACTGAGGTACCTACGTAAAAGAAAGTAGACGGAATGTATACAAAATTAATATTTGATTAAACATATTCCTAATATAATTAAATATTGCAATTAATCAATAATGATGGTCGTCAGGTAAAGTTAGAACATAGATAAATGTTTCACAATAATAATAGTTTACGTAACTCGAACAGATGTATTTAGTGGGAGTTGCGTATATTGCGTTAACCATCGTAATAGACAGTGTACCGCCGACGACTCTCGAAATAATTAACCTACGAATTTTTTGCTATATAATTATGTGTCGAACGCACCGGATGGGAGTTAATTTCATGTGTTGCCGCAACGCGACGTTTTAATTCTACGTAGTGGAATACATTATATTGTTAGATGAGAGTTGTTTTTGACGTACAATTTAGCGGGTAACTCGGTAAAATTTGGTAGGTAACCTACACTAAAATAATCCTAAAATCTTTGTACTCATTCACTCTCTCTATTACCTTGTATTGCGTTTTCACCTTTACCGATACATGATAAATAGCAGGTGCTTCCAAAACTTTTTTTTTAAATTGAAATGATTTTGGAGCTATTGAGAATCGATTTCGTTACCTCTCACAAACAAGATAGCAACTTATTACCATCTTGCTACTACCCCATGAGACTAAGGTGTCAAATTGTCGTAGTATTAAGTATAATAATAATGCTGATGCAATGATTTATACATCGTTATGTTTTATTATCATTTTATCATTTTAACATCAAATTTTCATTTAACATGCATTTTGATGCTTTTGATTAAAAAATAGTTACCACTGGTGAACTTTGTAATTGGCTAGCATTAATAGTACCTATATATGTAAATGGTTTTTTTGTAAATCTTCATGTTTTATTTGTCCTCCTTGGTACTGGGGTACAGGATGCCCACCCTGTTATGCGGAAGACCAGGGTTTTTACTTTCTTAGTTAGATTTTTCAATATTTTATTCGAATCAGAATCATATAACGTGCAGGGTTTGTATGTTTCATGTGTCCGAGTTACTTAACGCGATTAATATCATAAAAAAGGTATCTATAATTTTATTTTCTCGCGTCTATACATTCTGGTGAAGCAAAGAGAGAATGTCTGCAAGAGATATCAGATAAGTTAAAAGCGTTCGTTTTGTGTAAAGCAGTACAGTTATTAAAATTGAACAACTCGGTCGCATGTTAACGCCAACCGATGCACTCTTCCTTCTCTCGTGGAATGAAATAACTTGTCGAATAAGCATTTGTTGAGCGTGCAATAATTGAATATGTTGCTCGTCCTATATTTTTAAAAATCACACACAAATCCGAATAAAATAATAGTTACGATATTATTAATATTGAAAAACAGTTAAGAAATCTGCCAATAAATAGCTCAAAAGTGCGCCCAAAATATTTACTTCGCTTCCCAAATATAAAAATGGCCAACTCTTTATAACCCATTTCCTGAGTCCAAGTAGTGCGGCGCTACTTGGATTCCTTTAACAGCGGCTACCGAACCACAATTAGCGAAATGCCGTCTGCCCCGCTGTAACGCTACTCACGTAGTCTCATAGTGGACTGTATCGTGTAGTCAAAAATCTTTTACTAGTAAACTAGCATCTACATACAAATGTCTGAGCACAGTCATAACTCTGAGAAATGATATTCTCCCTGATAGTAAATGATCAGATTCTGTGAATTGTGAATTATGTAATGTTCATCAAATATTTATACTTTGTACTCTAATGTCATTCTAGGGTCAATAATGACATGTTGATGGCCAGTTTGTTAAAAAAATTAAATAATAAAATTAATCTCCTAGGTAATATATTCTAATAGTTTCGCAATGACATTCTCAGTTTCGGTATCCATGATCGAAATTGTGAATGTATTGATGGAGTTATTTATAGAGTATTTCTATGTATAAACATTACATTCTAATTGAACTTCCCCCCTAAACACAGCAGTTCTTTTCTTTTGGAGAGGTAAAATCCGTATTGTTACGACTTATTAATATATTCATTCAATTCATCTAATGTCGCACTTCAGTAAAATAGTATAAATAAATAAATTAAAAGATTATATAAGTACATACATAAAATAATTAATTAATAAGAATGATGAGTTAAATCATTAAGGCTGGATATTCACTGCAAATGTATATTTCGGCGTTTCTTTTTTTACGAAAATGTGGGTTTTTATTATTCATTTATATCAGAATTTATATTCTAGACTGCAATTTTTTAGGGCAGTAACTTAGAACCTTTTTTCTTATATTAAAGTAATAAACCGAATATTATTTACAATAATTAAGAAAAATATAGGCATTAATCCACGGCCGCGGCAAAAAAAAACGTTTTTAATGTTCCCGGCGAAGAGAGGTTTGTTTTATATTTGTATGTAAGCATAATATGTTTTTTTATACGTATATAAAGTTTACTTCATTATCTAGAATCAGAAGTAGATAATTAAGGAGTGTTCAGTATTAATAAAGTTATAATGTTTTAAATTTACAAGAAATTTTTACGATTTTTGTTGATTTTAAAACGCTTTTTATCATATAAAGAGAATATTTTAAACATATTCGATATATTCCCGTGTTTTGAAGCATTAATCACTAATTAAAAGTTTTTTTTTATTAAAAACACCTTAATTATTATTTAAAAATAAAAATTCCAAAGTACGAATTGTCCCAATAAATGACGCCGCTGCCAACGGAATTCTGTTTTATAATTACGAAGGTTCTATCTAAATAATTGCTCTAAAAAAATCGCAGTTTAGAGTATACATTCTGATATAAATTAATAATAAAAACCCGAATTTTCGTAAAAAAAAAAAAAACGCCGAAATACGCATTTGCAGTGAATGTCCAGCCTTAAGGGGGGGGGGGTAAGGTTAATTCATACAAAAATAGGCATGTTTTGTGAGATGTGGGGAAAACGCTTTAAAGTTTTGCACACTGTAAAATTCAAAATAAAACTCAACACTTATTTTATACTTACACATAATCGTCGATGCCATATTCACACAGCAAAGAGCTTTCATCATCAGCATCTTTTTGTCCTTGTCTACGCAAAACTCTTCTAATACAATAGCACGTCCGGTAGTCCTCAGGTGAGCGCGTCTCTTAGCTGCCCGAGCAGGTATAGAAAATCAGTCTTAGTATCGCTCAAATGTTCATAATTTCGTCAATTTTGCTCCGATTGACTTGAAATTTTGACACAATATTCTTGCGATGTTATACATTCATTTAAAAAATTAAAAATAAAATGTAAAAAAAAAGTTAAAAACCTTACCCCCCCCCTTAATACAATAATTGACAACTCCATACAAATATGGCGCTGTCAATTGGAACCGGAACCCCCGCCGATACCGATGTTAGAAGACGGCGCGCGGCGCGCAGAGTGAGAGGCGGCGGGTGATTCAGCGCGCGCGGATAACGGGACAGTAGCGTGCAGTGTCAGCGTGTCCACACCGCTTTATTACACACGTAATACGTATTCACATTTTCGCTTCTCATAACGGATATTGTGACACTCGCACGGCAACGCGGCCGATTTGTCTAATCTTCGAGTTGTTACAGCGCGATGGCTCGGTAACACAAAAACCCAATCCAGTCGATGCGCGTTTTAGTGAACCCTTTATGCGCCAGGTGCGAATCGGCGTTATTTTTTCAAACTTTTACACTTAATTTATTTTTACTTACATATATATTTTTTTTTAATTTTCAGGGTGAATATATATGTAGATGCAGCAGTGAAAATAATCTAAATTAAGTCGTCAACTGTTGTGTAATTGACTCATTACGTGAGTTTATGAAATTATGCAGTATGAATTCGGTATAATTGAAGAATTTGGCGGTACCTACTCAGATTTTTTCAAGGAAAAGTATTCCGCTGTAGTGTCCTGACCTCAAAAATAAATCAATTTGATTGGGAGACAAGAATTAAGAGTTCGAAGAATATTTTTTCTTCTTCTGTGTGAAGGCTTGAACTTTGTGGTGACATTATTATTAAAATAAGACACAAATTACTTTGAATTAAATGACCCATAATAATTAACACCTCGAACCCCCCTCCCCTCACCTACCCCCTCACCTATCCCTTTACCGTAAAACATTTGCTTGGATAAACTTTTAAAGATCTTTATTACACAATAATCCTGAAGGAGAGAACATTGTTCTCGAAACATGTAGATTTTTTAATCTAATAAAGTGGTGAAAACAAAGTAATTTGTGTCTTATTTAAAGAATTAAGACTTCTTCTCCTCGGTCTTAAGAGGGGAGTCTTCATTCAATTTTGAATAGAATGTATTATTTACACTTTATGTGAAATATCGAAAGTTACAGATAAGCCACATCAAAGTTTGCAATTTTTAATACATCTCGCTCATCTCTATTTAAAATCTTAGAAGAGCAGTCGGCAACCCGCGGCCCTCCTCCTTGCGGCCCGCGACTGTTTTGTAAATGAAAATCTTATATACCATATTTGTCATTTCTCAATCGTAATAATAATGTTAATAAAATTATAAACAAATACGGCCCGCCTTTACTTTATTTTGCCACTGTGTGGCACTTGTCTGCCAAAAGTTTGCCGACCGCTGCGTTAGACTTTCATGAAAGTAATTTATATCGAATGTTAAAATTTATATCCTTTGACACAAGTCAAATAAAACGATTAAAACCTTGCCGGAATTTGTTAATTAAATATTTTTTTGTAATTTTATTTGATTTTTATTAAAGCGAATGTATTTCTTATATCCATATATGTTACTGTAGTGATGGTCCAACGATTTACAGAAAATAAAGTCAGGAGTATCGAAAAAAACTCAAACTTTGATTTCGGTTATCTACGCAGCTGTCGACAATTTACCTAAAGTGTATAAATATTTTTTATTCAAAATTGAATGAAGAGGAATCCCCAAAGTTTTTGCTTCTAGCTACGAGATATCTGTATGTATTTTGACATTTGAAACGCTTTATTTATGGATGATATGCAAGTATTCGGGTATAGTAATTTCAAACATAAGATCAAATTAAGACGCTTGCAAGTATTTAATAAGTAATCATACTTTAAAATTTCTAAATTTTCATCGCACATTTTGAATTTGAATAATTTTATAACATAAGGCATCCAAGCCTACTTTTTACCATCGTATTGGGAAATATGGAAGGCAGTAATCGTAGAGGCCGCCCGAGATTAAGCTACATAGACAGGTTATCGGAGATTGTAGCCTGTAGCACCTACCAAGAAATGAAAAGGCTGTCAGGTGAAACAGAGGAGTGGAGAGATCGAGCGCTTGGCGCAGACCAGTCCTAGGATTGTGACCAAAAAAATCTAAGGATAATTCACTGTAACTTACCATAATTTGATTAATTAAGTTATCGTAAGCTACATTGTAGCGTCTTCCTTATTAAACAGGGTTATTTGTAAAACATTAATAACCTCGCAGGACTATACTGCTGCCTTGATTATGAGTCTAAAATGTTCAAGCTATCATTACCTAATATCAATAGTTATGGAGATATGCGACATCAAAGTTTGCATTTTTTTTTCAATATTTCTGACTTATTTTTTGTCGGACGTTGGACTATCATTACAGTAACTAATATCAATTACGAAAAATTCATTCGTTTCAATACAAGTTAAATAAAATGATTAAAACCCTGAATAAATTCCAATTGGAATTCAAAGGTTTTTATTTGACTTGTATTAAAGGGAATGAATTTTTCATACTCGATATAAGTTACTGTAATGATCCAACGTTAATAATTTACAAAAAATAAGTCAGAAATATTGAAAAAATGTAAACTTTGATGTCGCATATCTCCTTAACTATTGATAGTCATGATAGCTTGAACATTTTAGACTCATAATCAAGGCAGGAGTATAATCCTGCGAGATTATTAATGTTTTACAAATAACCCTGTATATACTATATTTCTTATTGGTATCTAATTTACACTACTAAAAAAATGTTTTCAAAATATATACAATTTTAAATATACTCATAGATGAGGGGTCTTTGAACTATAAAAGACTCCTTTCGGAGAATACTTGTACCTTGAATTGTCCAAAAAATCGTGTCGTAGGGCCACCGGAGATCATTTGAAATCATAAACATAATGGAATGTAACGCAGGGACATTCTATCCCTTCGATAAACTACGATTTAAAAACTCGTCAACAATTTTACCCACATAATAAATAGCGCAGTAAAACTGCACTAAAATACGTTATGACAGTAATGCCATTTCCCGGAATTTGTCGCAATAAAATATACATTTTCATTTAAAAGCGGGGGAAACTTTGAAATTAGCGAGCGAGCGATTTAGAATACAGCAGTATTTATGAAAAGAACGAATGAAAATCAGTATAAGTATAAAAATTTGGTGCAAGTCATGCAATAAAATAAAATTATACGCTTTGTCTATCGAAAAATATTAATAACCACCGAGAATTTCTATTGCTCGTAGATATATTTAACCAATTAAATTACGGCGACACTATATAATGCCTGCCGTCAGATTCAATATGCAATATCTTGGCTTTGGATTCCTACGTTTTGGTCAAAAATTACTATTTTGTACCAAATTTTTATAATAATTTTCGTTTTAAAACTGTGTTTAGCACTTATTTATTATCACGCCGTATCCCCTGGTGGGTAGGTAGAGTGGATGGAGCGCCGCACTATTCTGTCCTGACATACAACTCTCGCATCATCCACATTAATACATCTTCACTTGCAAGCTCGACGATTGTCAAGGCTCCTAACAGGCCCATCTTCCAGTATCTTGCTAATCTGGTCATGCCACGCCTTCGCGGTTGCCCCCTCTTTCTGGTGCCGTCAACACTTGAGTCAAATATCTTTCTCACAATTCTTCCTTCATTCATTCGCTCACCATGTCTAAACCATCTGATCGACCCTTTTTTAAGTCTTTTAACTGTGCTAAGATCAAATTTTTGCTGTGTTTAGCAGATAAGGAAAAAATCTTTTAATCAGACTTTTGATTTGAATTCCAATAAAACGTATGAATACGAGCCATATTATATCCATATCGAAAGATGAATTTGGCACTGAAAACACCTTCTTTCAATCGGTGAAGTTTTTTCTTGGCATTGCATGTCAATTGTTGACACAAAATGTTACAATACGATTTTATGTTACATTGTATATACACGTACCTGGAGCAGTCGCACACACGCGAGGTCTCTCGCTCACCTCGCCAGCCTGCAACTGTTTGCCATCATTTTATAAAGCTTATAATAGGCGAACCGAGCCTCAAGATTTTTAATCCATTTTTAATCATTCTAATTTTGTTAATCCATTTTCGATTCAAATTTTCTTCGAGAGTTACAATAAGAAGACACACTTCACTTGATGTGCGCATTATTTTGTCCTCTGGCGACTTTTCGATCTGCAGCACGCGGGACTAATGGAAACTGCGTTTTCAATCCAAAATAAATAAAATATCTCCGACTTGGCATCCGCCCTGCATACGGCGAATCGGAGATCCCTGAGATATTGGATACAGCGCTAATTTACCGTGCGCGCGCTACAATCCGTTCCCAAATCTCGTAAATTCTGTCGCTTTTAGTTTTTTTTTCCGTTCAAGCCAGTAGTAATTGGACGATAAATTGCTCGACTGTCGTGTTCTGTAACTTTTTTTTAAAAACGTTGCGTGACGCATATTTTCAGTATTGAAGACATGATGCGCGTACCTAAATTTAACGCGAAGATCTTTCAAGGGGAGCGCATTATGTTATGATGGAGTGCGACAATTTTTATAACATTTCATTAGATTTTGAAGATTAATTTACCGCTCAAGATAACCTATGCATCATCTCAGTAAATCACGAAAAATCCCATTATTATTATATGTCTCTTGATTTTATTTAGTGAACAAAAAATGGATAGAAAACATTTATAAAATCTAAAATATAGTTAAAAATATCACTTTAAAATTACTTTGCATCCACTTGCTTTATTCTGTAGCAATTTTAATTATAATTTGGAAATATTATTTTTAAAATAAATTATATAAAAAATGGATAAAAATATTTTGTAAATAAAAATTCAAATATACTCCTAGACTGCATATAGTTATAATAAAATTTGCATTTTTTCCGGTTTTAGTAAAATATATAAAACTAGCCGTAAACCCGTGAACAATCACGGGACATAATAATTAATAACGATCCTTGCGTGTAATCTGAACCGCGCGTTGGTGTGTCACACTCGGCGCCCGGGCCCGATTGGCGGCTCATTGGTCATTAGCAATGTTGTTGGTGTAATTCCAGCGAGTTACGCACAGACAGACGGACATTCGCAAGTAGGATAGTTGATAGTAATCATATTTTAATAGGCAAATATAATCATTACAACACATGAACAAATTATCATTTCAATTTTGATTACTTTGTTAGTTAATTATTTTTAAACACTTAATAATCTTACAAGCATTTGCTTTTTCATAACATGTATAGTGAACGTGCAGTTCGATAAGCTGCGAGTTAAACACTCCTAATCAAAGTCCATCAAATCGCCTTTGTTTATCCTTTTCTAGTATCTGATGACGAATCATTGAAATGTTGCGCCTAGTTCGGTGTATTTATCTACGAATATTTGTTTGAATCGCGACATAGATATTTGTAAACTGATTCATCGAAGATTGTGGCCAAAGAAAACCGTTTTTGGGCCAAGCGTGGTTGGAAATTGGACGAACCTAATGGAATATTGCGTTCCCTGCACCTTTGGTTATGTTCAAAACTTGATCATAAGAAAACGCTTGCAACCAACAGCGGATCTTTATAAGAGTCCGTTTGGGGGACTATTTTTTATCTAAAAAGTGCGATTGAAATTTTGTAAAGTTTTAACCATTTTATTTGACTTGTAATATATATGTTAGTTCTAACTACTTTGGGGGTAACCCGCGTCAAATTCTGGTCGTCAGGACCAGTCGTCTGCCGACGTTTCGTTTCGAAACTAACTTCTTCCCTTGTCCACCATTCTCTAATGGAGAATCATAAAATTGATTTCGACAATTCAAAAGTAGTTGCTAGCCTCAATAATGAAACATTTAGAATCTACAAAGAGGTAATTTAAATAAATAAAAGAAATAGTAATATAATGAACAACAGAGACGATAGAATTCGACTTCCGACCGCATGGAGTAACATTCTTAATAATAATAATCAAATTCCTAATACAAATAATATTAATAATAAACCGCATATCACGATGGAAACACCGAAGCAATTAGAAAATCCAACCTTTTCAACATTGTATAATGACGATAGTAAAGTAAATATACGGATTACTAGAAGTCGAGCAAAACTCATTAGCAGCGTCACTGTTGTTGGAAATAATAGAAGAATTACCAGGTCACAAAGTAAATTCAGCAATCAGCCTCGCATTAGGCTTCACTTGGATCTCGACTTCTGGAGTGAACGGGTGTGCTTTCCATCAATTCAAAACAGAACACGAAATACAAGGCGCAAAAATCCCTTTGAAAATGGCCAGTGCTATCTGTCCGAATCGTTGGGTATAATATAACAGTCTTTCTTAAGACTACAATACGCGGGTTATCCTAGAAAATAATCCTTCATATATATATATATATATATATAAAGAAACCCGTGTTTCCCTACCCGTCAAGTTTTCTCCACAACCAGCCACAACCACCCACCGGTGGTTATGGTCGTGGATAGCCCTTGGTGTCACATCGAAAATATGCGAGTTTGGTGGGGGTGGCTGTGCGTGGATGGGAGTGGGTGACGAAAATGTGCTTTCTAGCACATTGTTTTGTTATGGGAAGGCCGCAAATGCTTCAGATTGTTTCAAAATAGGCGCGCCGACTGTGTCGGTGAGTCTAGAAGGTTCCGTAAATACCTGCTCTAGAAAGTTCTGGAAGGAGTAGGTTCTAGAAAATTTTCGAAAGTTCTATAAGGTTCTAAACTGAGTGGCGGAATGTGTCGGTGTGTCTAGAAGGTTCCTGTACATTCGATAAATTTCTTGATAGTTCTGGAAGGAGGATGTTCTAGAAGGTTCGCGAAAGTTCTATGACGATCCAAACAGTGTACTAAAAATCTACGCGTGCGAAGCCGCGCGGGCACAGCTAGTGAATTTATAATATTCGACATAAGTTACCTTTACGATTGTCCAGCGATTTACAAGAGGTAAATCTGAAAAATTAATAAATTTCCGTTATAAATTACTTATACGTTGCACCTTCACTCGCGAACGTCCTATAAAATGAAAAATTTACGCAGTTTCTTCACATATTTTACATCTGAAAAAACATGCTCCGTGTTAAAACATTGCAACATACATTGCTTGTCACATGGTTCCATTACCTGTCAAACGAGGGTCTAATTTCTTTAATGACGTCAGCTGTTTCGCGTCAACCCACGTGATACGACAACATATTTAGGACCGGTCTTATAAACGTCCGTTAGTTAAATTTCAGACCAAATAAACCGAAATTTGATACAAACGTAATTTTTTTCGTCTTATAAAAATCCTTTAGTTAAATTTTACCGACGGCCGATACTGACAGTCGAACCACCAGTTTACCGTCCGTTAGTTGAAATTGATAGAAGGATGACTTATTATTTTTTAAGGTTAGGTCCGTTGTCAATTTGCGTTTCATGCTGCTTGTTTAACATGTACATATATACTGGGCTGACTGCTGCAACATTTACAAGCAAAAATGTTTTGAAATAGCAAAGTCGAGCTATTATTGTATTCAAGTTCGTCGGATGAAGAACAAACTCGACCACCAAGAGTGTTCAACATACGAATGGATTATTTTAATATTTTATATAACGCAGATTTTATCTACCATTTTCGCTTGTCGAAAAGGTCTGCTTAACAGCTTTTAGAAGATATTGGCCAAAATTTAAAAAAGCGCACGCGTAGGAATCTGACATTATCACCTACCACACAATTGCTTGTTGCTTTGAGATTCTATGTTCTTGAATCAATATTATTAGCTGCTGCAGACTTTGTTGGGTTTTCAAAGGCTACTATCCCAAAAATCCGGTGCGAGCGAGAAATTTTAGGTTATGGTTATAGAAGGTATGTTTCGTTTCCATAGAAAAGAGATATAATTCGCCTCTGACAGCTCTAAAATAGTTTCTTTAAAACAGTGTCGGGGAAGACTTCCAAATGAGATAGTTCTCATAACACGTTAATTGAGTTGTCGAGAAGAGCGAAGAAAACGTACACCGTCATTACTGTGTGTGCGCCTCGGTGGAATTCTAATACACCAGAACCTCGAGTTAATTAGAAATTCTAGGGACCCAAAAAAACTTTACAAATTAATACGAAATTCACAATATATAAAAAAGTCGTGAAAAAAAAACAAATTTTGTGAAAAACGTCATTAATTTTGTGAAAAAATGTCATTAATTTTGTCAAAAAATGTCATTAATTTTGTGAAAAACGTCTGTATTTTTGCGTATTTCAAGAAATCATCTCAAAAACACAATATTTACTATGCTAATACAAAAATCGCGACATTTCTATTACTAAAGTGCCCAATATGACATGCCTATTTGTTGTTTTAACTAGCAAAAAAAGTGAAATGCTTTTTCTAATTTTTCAAATTTAAAAAAAATCGGATTATTTGACCTAAAACGTACTGATTTATGGCGCAAGGGGATAAAAAATATTTCGAAAAACGAGTTAACGGGGTTTTTTTATACACGAGAAGAACACCCCTCTCATCATCGGGTGTAGTTGATAACTAATTTTAATACAGTATGTTTTCAACTTATTCGCCTAGAGGGCGGGATATGGATAAGGGTGCGATTTTTGTGTATATGGTGAAGTATTAAGGATCGTGATATCATTAATAATCTAATAACAGTTTTCTGCGTATTCAATTTTCTTGGATTTACACGGTTCCTAAGGATTATAAGGAAATGAGTAGATTTTAATTTTTATAAGTTTTAATTTATGACTATGGAAAGAAATCAGCAGAAGCCCGAATACATGGCCGTAAATGGCTTGTAAATGAGGCACATAAACAACATATATTTATACAACCTTACAGGCCGACGTTTCGGATCCCGCAGGGTCCGTCATCAAGTCTAATGTGTTCAACACGTCGGCCAGAAAGGTTGTCGAGGCTTCTAACGGGACCATCTTCCAGTATCTGGTTAATCTGGTCATGCCACGTCTTCCGCGGTCGCCCTCTCTTTCTGGCGCCATCAACACTTGCATTATACATCTTTCTTACCATTCTTTCCTCATTCATTCGCTCAACACGCCCAAACCACCTTTTTCAATTCTATTAATTATAATAAGATCAGCTTTACATTCGTTCCTAATATCTTCATTCTTTTCCTCTATCATAATTGGATTCGCCACAGATACGTCTAAGGGATACTTTAAGTATTGTATCGAAAGTGGACCAAAGTGTCTTTACATAATTTACATCTGTTCATTCTGTATCTGGCAAATATCAAGTTGTGCGGGGAGACCAGAAAATTATCATTATAAATTTTCATGCCAACAGAAACGTGAAACTTTTTTAATCAACTTCCCGAAATAAAGGTGTCCCGAATGTTACGTCATCACTGCTTGTACGTTTATTTGTTGTATTTATATCTGGTAACGTTTTTCCCTCAAAGAGCCGAATTTAAATTGTGTTTTTTAATGTGAATAATACAGGCGACACATAATGAGGAGCCAAGCGTCACAAAATTTATACAGATTGGAAGATTTCAGTGGCTGGGTCATGTGGAGAGAATGACTGACCAATAGTGCGAAGGGGCTTAGGAAGAAATCTCTACATACCACCTCTGTATCTACAAGAGCTCTGCATCCCAGACGATTTAAATGGAAGACGCCAAACTCTGAGGCAGAGGCGTGCATGACTTTTTCCTCAGCATATATTTTGAAAAGAAGTCGAAATAAGAGACACATCTCGTAATATTCCCATCACAATAATTAACATAACATTTTATTAAAATTTTAGTATTTCATAATATTCTTTCTTCAGGATACAATGCCCCTTCGTCAGGATACAATTGTAAACTAACAAATTAAATTATAAAATCGAAGTAAAGACACTCAAAATGTAGAAAAATTTATATATGGAAAATGAATAAGTAGCTAAATAGAATGAATGAGTAGCTTGTTGGTCTTGTGGTTAGGACACTGGCCTCGTGATCCAAAGGTCGCGGGTTCGAACCTCACTGCAGACTAGCAAGTTAGTCCTATTTTCATAGCACAAGCGTTTAGCTTAGTTTGAAAATAGTAAGAATATTGATGTGACACGTATTCCGTGTTCACATCTCTATTTTTTTTAAAAAAAAAAAAAAAAGAATAATAATAAAGTACCCATTTAACATGAAAATAAAATTTATAAATAATACAAATTATACAGAATCACAGCAATTTGATGCATTATAAATTTTGGAAATAAGAAAAAGTGTTAATAGTAAATTGAATATTATAAATGACCAGGTCCTTTTTAGTTATCTTAATAGTTGTCTTTTAAATTTATTTTTATTATTATTATTACTATTCATTTTTCATATATAATTTTTTCTATATTTTGATTGTCTATACTTCGATTTTTGATTTTAATTTGTTAGTATACAATTGTATCCTGACGAAGGGGCCATGGGCTCTGAAACATGTTGATATTTTTCAATACAAAAGTGGTGTAAACTGAGTTTATTTGCATTAATTATATTAATAATGTCGCCACAAAATTATTTAGGCGTTTTTGAAGAAGAAGATAAAATATTGCTTGTTATCTAGCGCCGCGCCGCCACGTGACGCATCTCGCCAGCGATTATTTTTACGTGTGCCCGTTTTATTTTTAGCGTCGGCGTTTGGAAATAAAGTGAAATAAATGATGGCGATATTTAAGGAACAGTGGGTCAGGGAGCCTCCGCGGTCAGCTGTTCGCCGCTCGGCCGGCGGGCGGCCCGGCCCGGCCTTGCCGCGACGGATGTCGAGGTGGGTCGCTCCCTCCAGTTGATGCAGGCAGCACCGTCCAAAGGCGCGAATGTTTTAAACAATCGAAATGCGTGAAACGGTTGAGCGCACTCAAAAATACCCCCCCCCCCCCTCCGAGAACATTTTACTTTTTTTTTTAAATGTAAATGACAAAACAAAAAAGATTATTTATACTTTCGTGCAATTTAATATTTGAACTCTTTGACATTCATTCATTCCTAATATCTTCATTCTTTACTATATGTAAAGCTGGTCTTGGCATAATTAATAGAATTAAAAAAAGGGTCACTCGGATGTTTTGGGCTTGTTGAGCGAATGAATGAGGAAAGAAATGTAAAAAAGATATACAGGGTTATTTGGAAAACATTTATAACCTCGCAGGACTATATTCCTGCCTTGATTATGAGTCGAAAATGTTCAAACTATCATGACCTAATATCAATAGTTATGGAGATATGCGACATCAAAGTTTGCGCTTTTTTCGATATTTCTGATTTATTTTTTGTAAAACGTTGGACTATCATTACAGTAACACATATCGATTACGAAAAATTCATTAGTTGCAATACAAGTTCAATAAAATGATAAAAACCCTGAAAAAATTCCAATTGGAATGTTTTCCAACTGGAATTCGAAGGTTTTTATTTTTTTATTTGACTTGTATTAAAGGGAATGAATTTTTCGTATTCGATATAAGTTACTGTAATGATAGTCCAACGTTTTACAAAAAATAAGTCAGAAATATTGAAAAAAATGCAAACTTTGATGTCGCATATCTCCTTAACTATTGACATTAAATCATAATAGCTTAAACATTTTCGACTCATAATCAAGGCAGGAATATAGTCCTGCGAGGTTATTAATGTTTTCCAAATAACCCTGTATAATGCAAGTGTTGATGGCGCCAGAAAGAGATGACGACTGCGGAAGACGTGGCACGACCAGATTAACCAGATACTGGAAGATGGTCCCGTCAGAAGCCTCAACAACCGGCGAGTTTTTAATTTAAATAATACTAGCACGTATTATATTTAATATTTATCACAAACTTACATTTTAGTAAAATTATTAATAAATTTAACTATCGATAGATTTTCCAAGCTCAGCTCGATCAGTAAGAGCGGCAATTTATTCGTAGACATCTTCATTTCAGTTTTGTTATTTTACCCTTATATAATTGCTGATCTGACGGTGAAATTGGAGAGCTTGAAATATGCAGCCTTGTAATTTTTTTGCGCGCTGTGCATTTTCCAGTGCGGCTCTTTGCGAAATATTGATCAAGTATTTTATTTCATATAAGCAAAAATTCGAGTATGTGGAATATAATAAGTGTTCGCTTACATATCTAGTTCCGCATAGATATTTGCAAACTTCTTGACAAGGCAAAAACGCAATATTAATACAATTTCGTGTCTTATGGTTATGGAATATTTTCGTTGTTGGAAAGCATATTGCAAATTACTGTACAAAAACCTGTTTATGTTGTGCACTTTTTCTAAAAGTAATATTGCTTCCTTGACGACAAATCTCTTGGGGTTTCGTTTGTCCTATATTAGATATTAAATTTAGCAGCCAATATTGGCTTACACTTACGGTGACCACACGTCCTCAATTATATATACAATCCTCAGAGCTTTTGTATTCATGTAATTCACAAAATGTTTCACGTGAAAGTTATTCATAGGAACAAAGTTCCTGTAGAGCGTAATACTTTATGTATGTCTTACAGTGTATCTGTATTTTGAGTGAGTCTATATTTTCACTGGCATTTTAGTGAAATTATCTTCAAGGTTGTTCTTATCATATTCAATCAGACATTCACCAATAGAAATTAATACTACTAGTGAAAAATATTTAAACTGATGTCGTACTAGTGAAATAATATTAGTTTCCGAACTGTCATTAAAATTAAATTTAACAAATCACGACAGATGTCCATTTCCTAACCTAGCCTAACCTAACCCAACCCAACCTAAGCTTTGAGAAATGCGTGCATTCGTGGATAAAATATAGTTTCACCGATACTGCGCAGTGAATATGTAAATTCAGTAATTGACACGTTTTCACTGCCCGACCCGGTAAAATATATATCTACTAGTGAAAATATAGACTCACTAGAAATACAAATTTTATACTTCTCTCTATAATTTCAATACAGTGATTCTCCGAGTTACGTTGCGACGATTTACGCAAATTTGGAGATAGGTTATATAATTTGTTTCGTATGTATGTTCGTTTTTTCTTAGTTTCTCTGTTTTATTATATGATTATACAATAAAAAAAATGTTACCTTTTGTATGAAAGCTCATACTACAATTTCTATAACTTCGGGATATTAATGCAATAATTTTAGAAAAGCAGGTACCTAGTTACCCACACAGCGAGCGCATTGTTTTGCTGAATTCAATTTAAATTTTTCTAAAAATATACGATCGCCGCACTGAAAAGTGTTTCAAGTAATATCGGAAGAACTCCTCGGCGTCGTCTGCATTATTATTCGCTTAAATTTCCATTGAAATTATTTAGATCGCATCGTTACCGCAGAATCTTCTCTGCTTACACATGCCCGCACCGCCGAAGCTGTGTCGAGCGCGGCCCGAGCCGGTGTGCGCATATTTATTTTTGTTGCAAACCGAACGGACGGACCACGTGCCGGGGAGAGAAGGGGAGAGTGATGCGGCTGAAACTGAAGAAAGCGTTCGGTGAATGAGAGAATCCCTCGGCACACCCCCGTTCGCCCCTCCACAATGAACTAGCAGAATCCGTGAATCTGTGCATTCGAGAGAAACAATCAGTTTTCCAATCGTTTTAGAAGATTGACTGATTTATTTGCGAGATGCTTTCGAAGTCTGTTTATTCTCTTTCTTTTCATCATCATGATAGTGTTCTGTCATTTATTTTTTACTTGATGATATAAAATTGAATATATCTTAAAATCAATATAGAACCCTTATTTAATTATATTTATTTTAAGAAAATCAAACTGTAAATTCCCGGTGCCACCTAGCAGATTCTGCTAAAATGTTTAATTAAGACGTTGGCTTCCATTAGGAAAATAGAAAGTCTCATTAAGAAAATTCCTCGCGTATGTGAAATTTGGGGACTTCTCTACCGACAGTAGAAACCCCCTAGAAAAGTAGATGTTTTTTTCTGTATGTCTTTCATTAGATTTGTTTTATTTCATCGTTTTCACGTCTGCTTCAGGAGTGAGTTAATAGTACCCAACGTCTCTAATGAAAATACACGGTAGATTAACAGAAAAATGAACGCAAAATTTTTTGTATGACTGTGAGAACCTGAGAACTGACTCATATTTATTTTATAATTTATTAGAACATCTTGCTTTTTAAAAATTACATAATTTAAAACAATAAATTCATTCGTTTACTTTCACCATTTACAAAATAATATTGTTTTTACTGTTCCACGTTCATCTAACATTAAAATATTATTATCTCTGGACGTGAATTACTGAAATGTCATATAAATAATATTATTGCCGCTATTTTTTTCTTTTCGCTGCCACATTTCCTTACGCCTCGCTTCATTCCAACTTCTAACCTCCCACGCCTTTTATACTCTACTTCGGTTATAACTTTTGCATTTTAGCGATGCCACATTTCCCCTTTTATGTACTTTACCGAATGCCATACTAATTTTTCATTCTCAATAACGAGCAATTAATAATTTCGATACATTTTCTTTATCGTGTGTTTCAGAAAACACTGTAAAATAAAATTGCCTCTAAAATTTTAAATTCCTTAAAATCAATATGTCAATGTTTTGTTTGGATCATAAATATGAGCCGAGACCGCACAGCGGGATATTTCAGAATTCTTTCGAATATAATGTTCTGACAGTTAACATGACTTGTGGAAAATGTCGGACGAGTTTATTTACGCTTGAAAATTGTAGAATTTAAAAATATTCCAACCCAATTTCGAGATAAATCTGTGAAGAGCGAAGTTTCCGCATCCTAATGTTCCTTTGTCGATTAGGCCAAGGCGCCCTCGGCGGGTATGTCATCTGTCTGTCCATGATTCAAAACATAAAATCTGTTGAGAAGATATAAAACTGTTAAGACTCCTCTCATTTTCACATCTCAGACATTTTTCCACAATTCGGACCTACGTAATAACTCTTCTTCTTCTTCGTTTTGATCTTGTGAAAGCATTCGCCGTCATTATTCGCTCTGCAGGCAAACAGCCGACGCTGCAACGGAAATTATTTGCGCCATGACATCATCTACACGGCGCGAATTAACTGGTTACTTTTCCGCAGACGACATTCTGGTAATGGCCAGGAAAGGGATAAATAATTATCTGCTGCATCCCACACAAAATATCTCGATAAATAATATAATCATGTTAATTAATATTTAATTTCTCAATGTTTAAAATTAAACCCTCCTTATATTATTTTTCAATAAAAATTGCATTAAATTCAATGCATTTCTGGCACATTCCAAATTCTTCTTTGGGAGCGGGATCCTTCTATTCTACCTGAATCTGTTCGTGTTATACAGGGTTATTTGGGAAATATTAATAAGCTCGCAGGACTATATTCCTGCCTTGATTATGATTCGTAAACTTTCAAGCAGCCATGACCTAATTATCAATAGTTATGGAGTTATGGAATATCAAAGTTTGCATTTTTTTTCAATATTTCTGAGTTATTTTTTACAAAACGTTGAACTGTCTTTACAGTAACTTTATCGATTACGAAAAATTCATTCGTTTCAATACATGTTAAATAAAATGATAATTTTCCAGTTGGAATGTTTTTTAATTGGAATTCGAAGCTTTTTATTATTTTATTTGACTTATATTAAAGGGAATGAATTTTTAATATTCGATAAAAGTTACTGTAATGATAGTCCAACGTTTTACAAAAAATAAGTCAGAAATATGTATTGATAAAAATGCAAACTTTGATGTCGCATATTTCCATAACTATTGATATTAGGTTATGGTTTCTTGAACATTTTCGACTCGTATTCAAAGCAGGAATATAGTCCTGCAAGGTTATTAATGTTTTCCAAATAACTCTGTATACTTACTTGCCTTGTGACGTGGCCAAGCCATTTTAGCATCCTATATTGCGCTGCAACTGTCGCGCCGGCGTCGTACGTGTCGATTGTTGTGCAGTTGCATTTATTATTATAAATTTGATAGTATCGACGCATTTTGTACAACCGATCGTCGACCAGTTTCAGAAAATAAAATCAGATCTGGGTTCGCGGTTTTTATTCTCTAGTCGGAAAATTATACCTCAGTAAACAAAATCCGGAATCTGTCGCCGGGCCGCGGCCTCTGCAAATCTGCCGATTTCCTTTAGATTCAATTTTTTTTGTGCAGTCCTATCCTATTCTTAAATTTCTGTTACTATTTTTCACCTATTTTTTCTGCCACAATTTAAATAAAAATTATTTTATTTTTTATTTTTATTTTATTTTCATTTATTGGTTTTCTCACAGCCATATAATTAATCAATCTTGAAAAAAAAAAACAATAATTGATGCTATATTGTAATATTTAGAATAATTAAATTTCCCTCATGTTTGTTTTTGTTGAAAAAGATGCCGAGGTACATATGTACATCCCCATTACGCTGCCGCATTTTTGAGAAGTAATTAGTTAATGCATTTAAAATATCAATGCATAACTTTCACTAAGCATAGAAAAATGTTTAAAAAAAGACATCGATAGATTATTTCCACAAGTCTTAATCAAATTTTGTACACTGGTCTGGGACTAAACAGTTTTTGTTCCAAGCGTCCTAGAGGTGAGATTTTTACGAAAAGAGCTGTGTAAATAACCCACTAAAAAATCTTAAAATATGCACCCCCTATCACACCAGCTTCTACACCCCAAATACACTTTTGCGGACATGTAAAACTACTTTCACTTGTAAAACACCTGTTTTGTAGTTATATATTGCGGTTACATATGAACTGTATATTGATGCACTAACTGTTGCGGCGCTTTCTGTGTAAACATATTTACTGGCACGTGGAGCCGCCGATTGCGCACGTGCGCAAATATGATGTTTGGCTATTTTGTATTATTAATCTTTGTGCAAACAATATTGGGTAATGTTTAATGTTATTTATTTTATCTGCATAAACAATACACGAATTTAGCGGTAACTTCAATAGCGCGGCTTTGTTCCGCGCCGCGTCAGTCCAGGAAACGCGTTTTTGTTTACCACAACGGGCCGCCATAGTAATTATTTTGTTGTCCTGGAAGGAACATGATTCAGATTTATTCCTGAAACCGATGAGGATAATTTTTATAATAAATACGTAAGTCGTTTCAGACGTAGATTATTTGTCACCGGATTGCTTTCTGAGCTCCTGGGTAAACCCACCAGCACGCCAAATGCCGTTACGTTTACAACTAACCATAGACAATAATAAAACTATTAAGGCGATCGTCTAGCAGAATGAGCAAATTTCACAATTTTTTCTCATATCTTCTCTTGCGTTTTTTATTACATTTTTGTATGGAAATATCTAATTTTAAAATTTATTCATCAGGTTACATATATTTTAAATACGAATATCTTATTAAAATGTCACAAACTAAATTATATAATTTATTAATAAATTACCAAACCTTCGATGTTTTAAAAATGAATTGCTCGACTTTATGGGAATTTTATGACTGAACGGCGTGTTGAGATGTCTTTTTTATTCAATAATATTATAAAGTAAACGTTTATCTTAAATTTGTTATAATTATTGCAAAATCTGTTAATACGTTTACATTCAATTTATGTTTTAAAAAATACTGTTTTTAAATTAGATATGTCCCTACAAAAATGTGATAAAAAACGAAAGAGAAGATATGAGAAAAAATGGTGAAATTTGCTCATTCTGCTGGACGATCGCCTTAATTAACAAATCTTTGTTACTGTTACCTTTTCACGTATTTGTTATATATATTTATATTACCTATTTTTATTCAAATTCTAATTACTTACTATCATGCCATTTCCCGGTGGGGGTAAGTAGAGAAGATAGAGCGCCACACTTTCCTGTCCTGACGTACAACTCTCGCCTCATCCGCATTCATTCATCTTCGCCCGACTGCGTAAAATGAAAAGAAAAAAACAAGTTCAGCAGTCTAGAATTCTGTTAAGTAATATTGAATAACAACACCATTGAAATAGTTTCATAAAAAAAAAAAATTCCAAAATTTTTTTCACAAATATTTTTATTTCTAAAAAAAAAAATTACCGAAATTCTTTTTTCCCAAATATTTTTATTTCCGTTTTTTTCCCAATATTGAATAACTACAAAATTGAAATAGTTTCAAAAATTTTTTTTCACAAATATTTTTATTTCTGACACGAAAATTTTTCCCAAATTTTTTTACCAAATATTTTTATTTCCGAAAAAAAGATTCCCAATTTTTTTCCGACCGAGATGTTAAAGTTCCGTCATTTTTGACGGGTTACGTGTAGTTTAAAATACTTTTTGTTAACGTGATAAGACGCAAGTATTTATATAGTTGTGTCTGGTATTATTGCTACATTTAGCAAAAATTAAAATATTAATAACCCATTTGGCCGAGTAAGCGTAAACTTGCCTCCACTAAGCACTAAAGGTCGAAGATTCCATATCGCCGCAGCTATCAGGCCAAGACTAATACGTAGGACATGACGCTCGCATTATAATGAAAACATATTAAAATATTTGCGTGCACGTTAATTAACTAACCAATACGCCGTTGCTGTGAGGATAGTCATAGAAGCTAGTGTTCCACTTACTCCATAATCTTCTGTCTTATACATCCTACGCTATTTATACATCCTACGCTTTCATATAACCTCTCATGCACGCTCTTCGTTTGTTGAAGCTTTTAACAGGGTTATTTATCCTTTAATATTTTACTGTTTCCACTCGCCCTGTTTTTTTTTCTATAACGTCATCTCCTCGCTCGTACGTTCGTCAGAGCTGGCTCCAGAACTCCATTATGTACCGCCAGTCTTATTCTTACACTTCTTTGACATGTATTAAAAAAATCACGTGCTGTGATAGATGAAGCTAGAATTTCCATCAATAAAATCTCTCCATCGATGGATAAAACATCTGAAATACACATTAAATACAGTATCCGCGTACTGAATTCACACAACTCAATCAGTATAGCGCATTATGAATTTTATCACAATTATATATTATGATAAATACACGAACAAATGGAAAATAATCAATAATTGCGCCCGGAGCGAACATATGCAATTTTCATAACACAATTTTCAAAACTTGATTTCGTCACGTAAAAAAAAGTAACCCATAAAAACCAAGTTTTTATTATACTCCTTTTCTCATTTGCTACTGGAAATTGGTTTGGCGCTTAACCTACGCGTTGGGCTTCGGTCGAGCGACGCTACGAAAGGGAGTAATACAAAATTTCCAAAAATCCAAAATTATATTATAATCAGCGTGTCTACCAGACGCGTGTTGAAATATTTTCATACAACTTACTAAGTTGTATTAAAAATTTGAAAAATCAAAAAAAAAATTTTTTAAACGAAAATTTGATAGATCTTCTTGATCGTCGCCACAAATCCGCTTGCAAAGTTTCAGGTCGATTGGATCACGGGAAAAGAGTTAAAAATCGATCCAAATTTTTTTCTTCAATCAAGCAGATGCCACGAGTAATATAAAGGGAGTAAGAATTACTATTGGTTAAATGTCATCCGGAATGACAGCCTCAGCTTTCGATTGGCGAGTCGTGATTTCACGGTACGAAAATTTCGTTGATCCTATAATTTCATTCTAAACGCGCCTAAGGAATTACTACAACTCAAAACTAGCTTATTATGGTTGAATATTGCGTGTTATTGTTATTTTAAATATGTATTATTACGTGATTGTTCACGCACGCCGAATTGTGACACGCCTCGTGACGCTGCGCCGAATGTCCTCGACAATTTCATTATTCCTTCCTCTGCGCGCGTACCTCGGAGTCATCTCGCGCGCGCTTTGATCTTCTCCTCCGGAACATTTTCGCGACTCAATTTTAAAATGTCCGTCGGGTGCAGCTGCCGGCCGCCGCGGGGGGCGGGGGGCGGGGGCGGGGTGGCGCCTCGACCATCGATCGCCGCCCCGCCCCCCGCCCCCGCCCAACAACCACTGCGCGGGGCTTATGCAACAACCGCTTTTAGAAAAGCCGTATTCGCCGTCTCGTGTATTATTCATATTCCAGGCTGAAATGTTTTTTCGCGCACGCATCATCCCTTCCGCGTGAATCGCGCTGCCTCCTGTTTCCCTGAAAGAGTTCAATCAAATTTGTGTCGGTGTGTGTACTGTACAAGGTAGTGATGGGTCCGCTCTGTACTCACTACTACAATGTAGTACTACACTACATTGAAGTGCACACTTCGCACATTTTGATGTGTAGTACACACTACAAACTACAAACACCAAAGTTATTGAAAGTATAAACTTAAAATAGTACACTTAATTTCAAAGCGAACGCTACAAAGTACATACACTTCAAAGTTATCGAAAGTATGAGAAACACATTTTAAATATTGTATTTTTTACGTGAAATTTTTGGAAAGTTGATGTTTTGGAATCGAACGAAGAAATCTGGTTTTTTTTTTAGCTCGCCAAATTTTTATTTGGGAAAAAAATACTTCACTTCATTTAAAAATTTACTTCACTATTACTACTTCATTTCATTACTTCACTTCATTATTATTACAATTACTTCACTTCATTTACTTCACTTCAATTACTTCACTTCACTTACTTCACTTCATTTACTTCATTCCGTAGTACTACAATTACTTCACTTCAAGTAGTTTTTACTACAATTGTAGTGTACACTTTGTAGTCTTCAAACTGGTGAACGTGTGTGTGTTGTAGTCTTCATTTTGAAATGAAGTTTTTCCCTTCGCTAGTACAAGGTGACACACAGCATAGCGCGTCTATGCCCGCAGCCCGGTCGACTAGAATGTATGATGTATGATAGAAGGTATGATCATTATTGGGTGAAGATACTCTCGAAACTTGAATAGTAAACATTTAACTGTAATTTTGGATATTTTATGCGCACCGTATGTATTACCGAGAAGCGAATCTCGAAGTTTCGTTGGATGCTTATCCAACGTCATCGGGAGGACGATCTTTACCCGCGGAGGTGGAGGTCGGACTGATTATAGGTGCTTGCAGAGAATTGCAAGAAGCATCGAAAGAAACAGGTTTGGAAATGAACACACAAAAAACAAAAATTTTAACCACATCCAAACACAAATTCAAAATAAACAATTGGGAAATAGAAACAGTTGTGTACCTTGGTCATAAGATAAAGCTGGGAAAAGAAAACCAAACAGCGGAACTACCAAGAAGAATAGGTCTGGGCTGGGCAGCATTTGGTAAATTGAAACACTTGTTTGAAAATAAAGAAATCCCAATTTGCTTGAAAAGAAAAATGTTCGATACATGTATCCTACCGATGCTGACATATGGACTAGAAACAGCAACACTGACAGAAAAAAGCGTACAAAAATTAAAATGTACACAGCGGGCCATGGAAAGGCAGATGCTCGGCGTAAGCCTTCGGGATAAAATCAGAAATGAAGAAATAAGACGCCGAACAAAAGTTGCTGATATTATGGACCGTATTGCAAAACTAAAATGGCAGTGGGCTGGACATATGGCTCGACAGGAGGATACTAGATGGGCACCCAGAATCCTACAGTGGAGGCCCTGGACAAAAAATAGAAGCGTCGGAAGACCTCCCAAAAGGTGGTCGGATGACATAGTCCAGCAAGCAGGAAGAACCTGGATGCGAATGGGGAGAAACAGAGACGAGTGGAAAAAAATGGAAGAGGCCTACATCCAGCAGTGGAGGGAAAAAGGCTGAGGAAGAAGAAGAAGAAGATGTCTAACGACCGTAATAACAACCCTAACTCTTGAATAGTAAAAACTAAAATTATAGTGAAACTCACGCAGAGTTAATTGTCAATTATGTTTTTCATCCAATTTAATGACCCATCAATGATATAATTGAATGGTCAACCTTCAGATGCAGGTTGTAGAGCCGAACAGGAACTATCAGAAGACTGAGTTTAGTAAACAGACATTTGTGGTGGCTCCCTATCCTCCGTCGTGCAAAACGTTATATAAAAAATAATGAAAACGCACCTTTTCAAAAAATCGTGAACAAATTTATAGACTAGGAGTATGATTAAAAAATTGCATATAAAAGCCATGTAGAGGTGAAATTTTAAAGAAAATCACTATTATTATTTTATTATTATTATCAAACAACATAATTTTCTATATAATAATGTCCGTCACTAGCGCTAACAACTCGCTAGATGGCGCGACCGAAATGTATACAGTTCTCAATATAACAATACTTCATTCCCAAGTTCATTGTTCGTGAACATTTCCACATTTTCCAAAAACATTCATTAAATAATTATTAAATAGTACAAATTTCAAGAACCAAAATTATTTTTATACATTTTTTTAATAAATAAATAAAAAAAATATCAAATTATTAGCAATAAAATAAACTAATGCCGAAATATTATTGAAATTCAGTTTACGTAAATAAAATTCAATAAAGAGGCATTAGTAAATAATCGACTTCGCCGTTACTGAAACATTTCAATATAATAAGACCATTTATTGGTAAGCTATTAGATAATTTAAGGATTTATCGGCTTACTTACGTAATTAAGTCAATTTTCTCACCCTCGGCCTTTTTGCCCGACCCGTCTTCCGAAACCTAGTTTCTCATTATATTACTGTAGTTTTACTACCCCGTTTCGCCCTTGATTTGGATTTTTGTTAATAAGTGTAAAATTAACATTTTTTTAATATTCCCTTATATTTCACCAGAAAATGCTGCGAATAAATTAACTTGCAAAAAGGAAAAAAACTTTAATAAGTCAAATCATCACAAATTATTTACTCAGAGCGAATTTAATCATTTTTCTCTACTGTGAAAAACACTTCTACTTATTGAAAAATATGAAACGAACGCGAAGCGTCTTGAGGCGTTTTTAGATGGAAAGGTTAAATGAAAATGACGCGCTTGTCATAAACGCATTTTCCACACTTGAACCAGACAGAGCCTTATCGTTTCCTTGTTCATCATAACCTATGGTACCTGCGCGGTTAATATTTGTTAATTGTCAAATTGTCAATTTGTAAAATTTCATTCTTCAAAATCTTTTTTAATGACAAATGTCATAAAATTTCAGTCGCCCGACTATCTTTATACGTATTTAACTAGTTGTAACCCGTAAAAAATAACGGAACATTGTTTCGCGTCTTCGCTAAGTCCTGTATGTAGTGTATTTCTGACGGATCGCGCACATGCGGTGGTGGCGACGTCGCTAGGTTGCCGCTTTCGGGGTTGCTCGCCCGGGGTTCAAGCCCCTTCTCCAACCGTTTAATTTGGGTTTTTTTGTGTAACGTCCGTAGTTTTTCGAATAGTGAATTCGAACGAAATTATGGACGTTACACAAAGTTAGGGATAAGCAGACAGCGAGAAGACGAAATATTTATATTTAGATTATAAAAATTGTCAGTTGTAACATTTATTTCTTACACATGTAACGATATATCGCAGGGATTTCAAGCTAAATCGAATGGCCCCGGTGCCTCACGCGCCACTGATATCTGAGTAGAAGCTTTATTAGACTTTATCATTTTTTTCAACTCTTTTTCGCATGAAAATTACGCGAATGCAATCGACAACGATCTACCGAATAGAAAATGCAACTGTCGCCGATCGACTGTGTAGCAGATAATCTGCAATGATTTGTCATACATACGATCGGTAAATCTGCGCAGATCGGTTTGCACAGATAAATCATAACCATATTTTGTTGTACATTGGGTTCGTCATCAAAAACGTGTAAAATGATGAAACAAAGAAAACTTAAATACATCTTGAAGGCTATTTTTAAAGTTTTCTGCATCGATTCGATAATAGATCAAAGCGATTAGCAGAATCGAATAAAGAAGAGCTCGAGAATTTTGAGTGCATTTACTTCTCCGGTATGTTTTAGCATTTAACTATTTTCGTATAATGTTTCGTTTTTCAATCGCTAGGAAATACACTAGCGAAGGAGGGTTGCCTGGGAGACGCCCACTTCATATAAATAATAAACTTGAGACTACTCGAACCCCACTCGTGTCTGAATAATAATATTAGCGACCAGTTGAAATGTTTCAATCCCTTCCAAATATATTATTTATTTATTTCATCGCACGGCGACGCAAAAAACAGAACTAAAATGGCGCGTACTTATCGTCAAAGATGATTATTTATTAATATTTCTGTAAATAGTTATCTTTCATATCGACGGCTCCTACGTATAATATCGTAACCCACAAAATTCAGTTTTACAGGAGAAGGATTTGAACATATTTTCGTCCGGTATAAATCTAATATTGCCCAATTTTTTTTAAATTTCGTTTCAATATTTTACTTTATACTGTAGTTTCATTAATAATCACAAAAAAGTCGAAATTATTAACGGTTTTTGTAGAAATGCACATACGATATTATACTTCGGAAAAGACGCGACGTAAAATATCGTATAAATGACTTACAACATTTTACTTCGGAAAAGACGCGACGTAAAATAACGTAAGTGTTACATACGATAATTTTCTTATGTTATTTTCTCACGCATATTATCGTAAGTGTTACATACGATAATTATTTATGTTATTTTCCAACATATGTTATCGTAAGTGTTACATACGATAATTATCTTATGTTATTTTCCAACGCAAATCATCGTAAGTGTTACATACGATAGTATACTTCGTAAAAAACGTTATTTATTGCAAAATATTTTTTTTCTTTCTTGGAAAGAAAGATATAATTAAATACATATGAAATACACAAAAAACTAAAAAACGTCGTTTTGTGGGTTACGATATTATACGTAGGAGCCGTCGATATAAGTGGTGAAAACAAATTACATTTTTATTAATTATATTTTATTAATTATAGTTATCTTTTAGACTTAATATTACTTATTTGAAAAATGGCTAATGAAAATGAAAACGGCGGAAAGCAACACGGCTCGGAGCGTGTGTGGTACGGCACCCGAGGCGCCATTTTACTTTCTCTCCGCGCCATTTTACTGCTCCTCGCGTCGGCCACCATTTTCCCGCCGCTTTCCCGCGACTCCGGCGGTTCGAGTTTTCACTATCGATTCTAGTTTCTGCTCCGCGAGATAACATCTCGATGTTTCATTCACGTGCTTGCATAAAAAGTGCATGCCTGCGCGTATTTAATAATGCGTCTTTGTCGAATGATTCATCGCAAGGCCGGAATGGGAGTGGTACTGTCTCGGGGGAAATGTTTAACATAAAAAAATTACACCCAAGTTTGTGCAGTACTTTTACAAAAGATCGCTCGCACGCTGAAATCTCAAATCATGTCAAATATCTTTAAAACATAATGTAATATAATATTATTCTCTGTAAAGGAGTCATTATGATTATGTGTTGCCATCTATTTTTCTGCCCCATCGCTCTTTGAAATCTTTTTACTCGAGATTTTTCTCTCCGACTTACACATTTGGTATTTTTTTTTCTATTGGAATATCAACAATTTTCTACTGTGATGTCATTTTCAGCAATTGTAAAGAAACATTTCTTTTTTCTTGGGCAATAAATATCGCAAAACGGATGATATACACGACTATTTCATCGCGCGATTCACAAATGAAGCGATATTTTTTTATCATCATACACATTACTTGCGTAGGACTGCGTACATACCAGTAAACGTACGCATACCTCGATAACAGTAATTTGGAAGACAAAAGAAACTCACTGGTCACGGCGTCAATTGGAGCAGTATTTTGTAATTCGGACTAATTGTCACTAATGAGGAACTTCTAGAATATTCGCACGTCTATTGAACATTTGATTCGCCGTTTTTTGTCACGCTGATCGCTATAGAAAACTTCTCGAACGCCCGGTGGGTACTTTCGTAAATTACTTTCTCTGCTCGCTTATAATTCGCACTGAATCGTCGGTCACTTATCGCTTTTTGTCTCTGGTTTCTACTAAACGTCAAAACAAAACTGATGTATTCATGCTCTTGATTTTCCGGAAATTTCTGGCATACTCCCGTAGGTACTTTTCAGTTCGTTATAAAACGTCACAGAGTGCTGGGATATTCACGGTAATATTGTAATTCTTTCCGTTTCTAACGTCTCGTGAGAATATTACGGATTGCTTATTGAGGTCGTATTAAAGCATTACAATATTAAAATTATATTTTAGCAGATCGCAGTTATTGGTACAAATGAAAAATGAAAGTATGTAAATGATTGTGTCGATATTACTGATGCGGCATTATGAAAGATCTATAGATGGTTACCACGGAGGAACACGACGTCATCGCGAGGTGTGAAGTGTACCTCCTTCCATCTTTTGAACCACTTACTTTTCGGTGCGCTCCATGTTTTACGCCATCGCCCACGGCTTGTACACACCCGTCTGAGATATTATTTTACTCGAGATTATTTTGTACGAAATCATCGAAAGCCAATTTTACGGATTAGTAACAAATCCCGCGTATTTCTCTCATGGACAGAAGCAAACGATAGTGACTATATTTCGTCCCCCACCCGTTTATTCTGAGTACTCTATTATTACTGCATTAAAATCAGTCGCGCGTGTTAAAAAAAATCTAATCGATTCTTCGGTCCAGTGATCCAGTTTCGCTCTTTTATTAATTATAATAAATCAGTTTCATCCACGATTGAATATGTTTGTCATGTTTTGGAATTCGTATTTTTGTATTAATTTGTTTATTTAATGTTGGTACCATGCGGTACTAGTGATGCGTTCATTATCGCATTCATATTATGCATTGCATGTAATATAATTTATTTTCTACAGTGCTTCTAATTTTTAGGTCATAAAAATTGATTTAATTGTTGTAAAATATTTTCACATTGTATTTTTATGCCACGGTCATTGAAGACCAGTTAAATAAAATAATGTGAAATGTATTTAATACGTTCTTTTTTGTATTGTTTCAGAATTGGGTACGTATGACGCTTGCCGAATCGCCTTATAAACGAGAAAAAAATTAGAGAGTATAAAAATCTATTTTATCTCGAGACGAATGACGATACTCTTCTTCGGGACCATTGGAAACGAATCCTTTTCCGAAATTCCGTGCAGCTCCGGTTGCGAGGTATGTTGATCTTTTCTCCGAATCGTATGTTTGTTAATTGAGGGGTACAAAAGAAAAGGCAGCAATATCCCACAGAGGTGTTATTGAGATAAATACAAAACACCTCTCATTTCTCAAGAAAATTTCTTTGGAATCTATGAAACCTACATCTTATTGGAAATAAGTTATTAAAAACGATTGTCACCTCAGTTATCTTTTTATGTACGTATATAAATAAATATTATTATTACCTTCTTAATTTTTATAACTTAATCTAATGTCTTCACGATTCTAATATAATGCTACTAATGATAAAATTAACAATGTATATTACTTATAATTTTTATTTAATTTAAATTTATTACATATTTTAAAATTAACAATTAACATCAATTAAATAAATAAAATAAAAAAATATATTTTTACTGTTGTTTCACATTATGTTTATTGTATATTATTAGTTTTTTTCTTATGTGTACATAGTATGTACTACATACCTACTATTAAATAAAATGATACTCCTCTCCTACTCACGTGTAATATTACTCGTGTAGAAAGGAAATACCACGTAAAACTGTAAACTTTCATTATTGTAAAAAAATGTATTTATCTATTGAATAAATAAAAAAATAAAATTTACTTATAAATACTTAAAATTACTTATAAATACGGATATTGCTGTGATTGCTATTAAACAGTGGACATTGCTGCTTGTGCTATCTACATAATTGGTATGAAGCGGCTGCTTTGTTATGTGACACATCCGTGGGGGTCGATCGGTTAAAGTGGCTAAATTAATTACTATAATCAGGTTTAGTGTTTACCAGACGCGTTGAAATATTTTCATACAACTTAGTAAGTTGTATGAAAAAACCATTAAAAATTTGAATAATTCCAAGATTATACTATAATTATTAATTTTTTTAACGAAAATTTGACAGATCTTCTTGATCGTCGCCACGAGTCTGCTCGCAAAGTTTCAGCTCGATTGGTTCACGGGAAAAGGGTTAAAAATCGATCCAAAGTTTTTTTCGTCAAGAAAACAATCAAGCAGACGCCACGAGTTAAAAGAAAGGAAGTAAAAAGAATTCTACGCCATTGAGGTGTTGGAATATTACTGTTGATTTTTTTTTGTAACTGCTGCCTTAGCTTTTACACCCCCCAATCGTCGTAACACTTCACACTCGGCGGTGCAAGCGGCCGTGCGACGAGTTGTATAGTTGTGCGCTCGTTTTTATCGCCTCGTTAAATCACGCGACAGCAGTCTCAACAGGCCCGATGAACAACGCGACGACTCGAGAGGCGGTCCGCCCGCTTACCTGCTCGCGCCGCGCTGAGATCAGCCGCCAGCCGGCAGCCAGCGGCCGCGGCCGGCAGCGAGGGCCCCCTCGCACGCTCGTTAAGGTCACGCGGTATTGCGTCGATCCTTGTTATTGGCGGGCTCAAAGCCACACGCCTCTCTGATCGGCGGGTCCTAAGGCGCCCCACACACGCGCGGATAAAGAGAGAAAAATTACATTCTACAAACATTAGAATAAGGCTAAGGAATTAATTATCGCTACCTACCTGGGAACGGCCACGTTACAGGTGTAACAGAACTAGACCATAATACATTGCAGGTGGACTCCTGCCTTAATTATGAGCCGTAAATAGTTTAGAAGATATTTTTCATTACATCTGTTAAACTTTGAACTGCCATTAAAGTAACTTATATGAACTTTAATGCAGGTCAAATAAAATGGTTAAATCTTAAAATATAATTTTTTGCAAGGTTTTTTATCCTTTTTATTGACTTTCATTGAAGCAAAATTTTTTAACACTAAATATTAAAAATAAATTAAAGTCGCTTATCTCCACCAGTGTTGTTATTGGGACATTGTTGCTTGAATATTTTCGACTCGTAATTTAAACAAGAATCTACCTGGTAAGCATTGTGGACATAGCTTTGTATCACCTTGTACCTAGTGAGGCTCACAATGGTCAGTAGGCTGGCTAACATAGTTGTTTCTATATATTTTTTTATTTCTTTTACCATTAATAATAATGTAATGTAAAAAAAAAATTACCCAATAAAAATATACCAATAATCGCCGATTTATCGGCATTGACGTGTACTAGGATTATTAAAAAAAAAATAGCTTACGCCGGATAAATACTGAGAAAATTTACAGATAAGTTACTCTGAAATGCATCGGGTCGTGTCCCGTTCTAGACGGATAACTCTTCACATTCATAAATAAATATTCTCGTATAGTCACATCGAGTATTGAGGCTTCTAACGATCGGCGTGGTCAAATACTGTCCCATCTGCCAGTATTTGGTCATCCCAAGTCTTCTATTTCTGGTGCCATCAAAACTCGCGTCGTGTATCTTTATTACCGTTCTTTTTCCTTAGTCGTTCTATCTACGTGAGGAAACCAGCTAAGCTTCCCTTTTTTATTCTACTCCCTATGCTAAGATCAGATTTACATTTCCTCTTAATTTGTTCATTACAAATCCCTTGCTCTTTTTACTTCTGTAGATACGCCGACCAAACTTCGGCCAAACACATCTGTGGTCCTGCTCCTTCGCAATCCCGGTAGGAATTTTAGTCATCGCTATTTGTGGTCCTTTAGTGGGTCCCATTGAATACGCGTATATACGTTTTAAAAGTTTGGTAATTTATATGATAATCTCATATAATTTACGAATTCGCTTCCTCTAATAAAAAATATTTTTATTAATTTTAATATATTAAATATAAATCGAATTGAAAAACAATTTTTTTCACTATATATTTAATTTAATTATTCAAGATCACTATCAGATCAGGGGGCGGGGTTATAATGGATAGGAGTACCTACCCTATCCCCACCACCATCACATACACCCAATCCCTATACATACTGTCTATAATTGTTTTTAATTTAGTTGAAAAATTGTTATTGGTAATGAGAGTGATCTCGAAAACGTTTTAACAATTAAATAAAATATAAAGTGAAAAAAAAAACAGTGTTTTTTTACAATTCGATTCATATATAATATATTTAAAATGTATTTCCACAATGTGTCACAAAAAAACTTTGAACATTTATTAATTGTAATTAATTAAAAACTTTGTATAAAGCACTTGGAGTAATTTTATATCTACCAGTTTCGATACCACAGTTCCGTCCTGACGAAGATATTCGTCAGGACGGAAGCACACAGTTTGCGTCCATACAACAATGTATGCGTCAGTACCACAAAGTTAACGCTATAAAAAGAATCTTTTTCTTCTAAATCATTATCCCTTTTTAATATTATTACTATACTTCGTTAAGAGAACTCCCCTAAGGCAACCTTTTCAACAACCATCACTTACACCTCTTTCCATTTAAGAAAGACAATCGAATTAGTATGTGTTAGCCGTGCGTACGAGGCACATTGTTTCGTTATGTTGGTGTTTACGGATATAAACAGCAACACGAAACAATATGCTTCGCACGCATGGCTTACACATACTAATTGGATTGTCTTTCTTAAGTGGAAAGAGGTCTACCCCTTAATGTGTGTAAGCTATTTCTACGCGTTTGTTAGTCGATACTGTTTATGTTATATGATACGCAACTATTGAACATGGACAAGAAAAGTCCACGGAGAGTTACAGTATTGCGTTAATTTTTATTTTAATACTATTGTAAAGAAACAAACACCTGTAGTTGTGTTCGTCGCAAGAATAAGTAATAACTTCATCCAATATATCCGTACCGATCACAAGTGCCCCCGATGATATAATTTGGCAATCACAAACGTTCTGGACCCGTAAAAACTTGGCGATTCGTCTTGTTGACAGTCTCCCGTTAACAGACAGTCATGCCGGTGTCAGCAATTTGTCTTGTTGACTCGAGAACAGACGAAAAGTGAGTGCGCTGCACTTTTCCTAGCGGCGCAAGGTGGACGGATATTATGCCAGCCTAAATCAATGTCTCAAATGAAAAAATGCGCTGCGCTGGGGCATTCTTTGTGTGTGGGAACCATTACAATCGAATTCACATTCAATCCACATGTGTAAATAATTATATACGTTTCGATGTTGCAATCCTGCTGCTCCTGAAGCCAATCAAAACATTCGCGGCATTCAATGTTTAAAAAACAAACTGCCTTTTTGCATTGCAAATCACTTTGCATACGAAATTATTTTAAAGGCGGTCCAGTCAGTCGCGATTAAAAATTTCGTCGTCTCGGAGGTGGGTGGTCCCCCTACATATATTTTTTAAAAGTATAACGTACATATTCTCTATCTTATTTGTTGAATTCTCTTGTTGTTGAAATATATAATTTTATGGACTGGATCTTATTTTAGTGAAGATCGCCCCTATTGAAGAGAATACTCTGTATTCTGCACTAAACAGCAGAATTATTTTAAGCTAATCAAATGCTGATGCCAACTATTTCCCTTTCTAAGAATTCTAGGTAAACAAACATTCTCTAATCCTGCCCGCTGCATATCGTCCGTCACACGTCGTAGTTTAAAATATAAAAAATGCGATTTTTTATTATCATTTTATTTTTAACGCCACAACAGGCAGTGAGGCCCGATTACTGTAACCAAACACGCAATAAAAAAACAGCTTTGAGAAAATCACATATTATATATATGTGTACTTGCTTGTGACCTCATCAAAAATCGAATCAAAAGCCTTCGGATTTTTACCGAAATATCGTTAATTCGTTAGTGAAATTTAGCCATATTTATCAGTAAAACGAGTAACTGAAAACCCATTGCGTACCCTCGCTGTTGTGAATGAATGTTTGTTATTTACATGGAGCCTTAATATGGAGTATTCTGAGTAAGCAGCGACTGTTTTGATCCAGATGTGTCACGCTGTGTTGTGGCAATACAGGGTGTTTATGCGCAACACCACGAACTGTCCTCTCATGTCTTCCTTTGCAATGGGTACTTGTGAATCAGTCGACGATCTCTCAGTTTCCTCCTTGCATCGTAAATCGTAACGTTGTCACGACACTGACACAATGACGTCTTGCTCGCGACAGTTCTGGCAAACTGTTTAAAAATATTCCGGCAAACGGAGAAGGCGAGTGTGGATGGTAAAGAAGTGACGAGGACATTTTTAAATGTCCACCTTTGAAATAGTCGATTGCATCATATATTAGAATATATAAATAAAATACTAGCTTTATTTTTGTAACTTCTACAAATTGGAAAGGAAACCGATGCGTTGCTCTGGAACAAAGTGTCAATTTCCATTGTCCAATATCCAAGTACGTATTGTTCAATTCTACTTTGTGTTGTGATGGTACATTTTATCAAATATAAAAACGAATGAATATCTCTTCTTATTTCTAAATTAGATTTTTTTCAGAATTTTCCATTTTCGTAATATTGTATCTTAATTTTATTAAATTTCGAAGCTTTGACGGAGCTTGTTTAGGTTTTTGATCAATTTTCATTTATTGTCAATGATAATATTGCCTGCATGTGTATATAGATTTTTAATGTTAAATTGCGTAAGGGCATTAACAAATAAAAAATCAATTTTAATTTTATTTTTAGCCACTTTATTCTGAAAAGTATATTTGTTAGGCACCCCATGATTGTTCCTCTTGGTTTTACCTGCATATAAAGCTCGACAATCGTACCAATTGAATTTGAATAGATGATGCCAGATGGCTTAGAATGTCTTCTTTATCTTTACCGTTAATTAAAATTTTACCTTAATTATATTCGTATAGAAAGCTGGCCTTATCTCTGCTGAGAGCTTTGATGAGAAGGAATATTATTTAAATACAAAATTCAGCGTCATCGGGGAATTGCGATATTATTATTAATAGGTACTAGTTGGTTAACATTTTTTGGTGATTTACTCAAGCCTGGGTGTTTTTTGATGTATTTCGCTTTTGTAATTGGGCCTCCTGGCCTGTTGAAGCGTAAATAAAATCATTTACCGTCCCGAAGAAAGTTGGTGCAACCGAAGCCGGTAGACGAGGCTTAAAACAATTATTTTATTTAAATTGTTATGTCAAGCTACAAAGTGTTTGCTTCCTACGAAAAAATAATATTTTAAATACCTAGTTCCAGGGATACTTTTATCGCGCCGCTCATTTCTCCCGCTCCGCTTATTCTTCTCTCTTCACAATCGGGCATAAATTGCGCGTACCAATTTATCTCCCGCCCTAATGACGCGCCACCGCGGGAAGGCCCGGGTGGGCGGCGGCTTTTCACATGTTTTCCGTCACAAACGCGGAATGTGCGTCCCCCATTATAATTTTCCGGCGAAAATGCCGCGCTGTGCCGTACCGCTCACACGGGCCGCCCTCCCTGCCCAATTAGATCTAGGTAAAGAAATCAAAGAGACGCTCGGCGGGCGATAGTGTCGCGTGACGCACCCGAGCGAGACCTCGTCGCGCGGCTCGCAGCCCGACTCGCGGCGGGCGGTGGATGCTCGATCGTTTTCCGCGAGGTGCCCGCGTATCGCCAGCCGTTTGACGAAGCCCGTGCCGGTCTGTTGTCGTCCCGGTTTGAGGAAGTTGGCCCGCAGCTTCGGAACCGTTGCCGGGGGAACCGGCTCGACTTTCGCACGGACGCCCTTTCCTTCTGGCTGTTTTGCTACGAGTCCTTATTCTTTATTATTTTTATTTCGCCCGCTGTGACATTCGGCAATTTTACCTCGCTGATTACATTTTTTTAGTAATTTCTCCGAAGTACAGATACACGATACACGAGAGGTTTTTACGCAATATTTTTTAAACATTGACTTGTCGTTAGAAATCCAATAATTTAAAAAATCTAACTTAAATTATAACCCCAGCCTGTTTCCTCTCACTCCCGCTGCCATACGCTCTTTTTAATATTTCGCCATATTCCGCGTTATGCCACATGTTGTTACTTGCTTCATGCTGTTTTTACTTGCATCGTAAGTTACGACGTTCCGTTGTCTTTTCTCTGTTGGAAGATTGACCTTTTTCGTGCAGTTCCTAAAAATGTTCAAAATTTAAGCCTTTCGGAAATAGACGTGTCGATCTGTTTCCGAATTCGACAAGCCGTGAGAGTTAAGGAATGGTCAAAAAGAGAAGTTTGCCCGTAATCACAGCAAGTGCGGCGTACACTAGATTTACTATAAGCGGAGCTCTGCAAATCCCAGAACCAGGACGGACTCCGTGAATACGATTTCAACTGTGTAACCATGCGCTTTATCGGTGGAGATTGAGGAAGAAAATCTTTCTTTTTTACTCCCCAACTTCATCGTACAATTAGGTATATTTAATTTATATAAAATATGTCAAAAACAATTTAATTGTCCATCCCTCTTGTGGCGAATAAATTTATATGTCCTTATCACGATTACACCCTTTTCAATATTCCAATAAGGACAACTATAAAAATAACTTTGAACTTCGCTCTCCTATACCGAGCATGTGTCGAGCTTCCTTCATCATTTTATAACCTTTTTTTGTTTCGTTACCAATATTCAAAAACCATGTAAACAATACTCTACGACGCTCTATATAGATGATTTTTACCTGCTAGTGTGTTCATTTCGTATTTTTTTAATATTTAATTCTAATTCTTGATGTTAAATATGCTGGGATACATATTATATTACAACAAGTTATCCGTTACCGTTTTATTACTTGTCCAATAAGTACCGTTCTTATGTTACTTGTGTCTGTTTTATTTCATTAAAATAAAATTTATTTATTTATATATTTATTAATAATAAACGCTCTAGTGGGCTTTTACAGCACAAGATAATTAAAAGGATTTTTATATACCTAACATAAAACACGTTTTACAGTAACTAATTAAAAATAATAATATAAATAAAACATATTTAAGGTAAATGAATCTTATAAAATGTAACAATATAAAACAACATAAAATGAACAATATTTACAAAGGATGTTTAGTACATAAGCAAACTGTAACAATTTGAGACCTTTAAAATAAAGATAATTAAACCAATACACCAGATAAGAAGATAAAATCAAAAAATATTTAAATGGGAAATAAACTATAATTAGGATAACAGAATGTTAGTAAACTTAGTAAAAACCACAATGAGATTTACGGTCTACCAGTTTCGAGACGTACCCGTCTCTTCGTCAGGACCAACACTACACTACTATATTCACAACACTATACACCCCAATCATAGTATTGTTAAACTATCACCAATATTGATCACACGCATGTTAATCTTGTCAGAGACAAGCATGCACTGATTATAGCCTACTGAACAATTCAGATATCTAACGAGAGAGAGTGAGAGGGGGCGGGGTCTAAAGTGGGTGTTACAAATCTGGTAGTGGATTTTACTAAGTTTACTAACATTCTGTTATGATGTCTAACCACAAAGGTAATGCTTAAAATATTAATAATATTGATAATTAGGATACTTTAAAATAAACAAATATATATAATTAATGGTGAACAAACATAAGTAAAAATTTAGTCCATTAAACTGTAAATAAATATTAAATAAGGTAAATCACAATCCCAAACACGATTCGGTTGTAAAAATGCAAGTAGTTGATTGCCGCATCTGTGACGTTTGTTTATTAAATATGTCGAGGGGGATTTTCAGCAGCGCGCCGATGACAGAAGCGCGAGCCCGTCTCGCAGGACGTCCTCGCCGTGTTGACATTTTTTAAGCCAGGGTCACCTGCTTCCTAGTGTGATTCTACGTAGACCCCGGTACATTCTTCGCTAGGGTCTGTGTACCGAGGAACATTACTCAACAAGCGTTGCTCAATTTAAAATATAAAGCCTTAGAAGCATAAAACGGGGGTACCGAGTAAAAGTCTATTTAAGACAAAAATTTCCACAAACCTCTCCGCCCCGTGAAAAACCATAGTAATGATTGTCGAACAGTTGAGCATTTCTCGATTTCTTCTTTGAAAATACTTAATGAAAGCTTGCGGAAGAATAAAAATATTACTTTTGAAAGATTTCTAAAGACTTGTGTTTCACGTTTCAAAACACGACTTTGTATGCTGACTTACATATAAAATCTATTGGGTTGTTCGGAAAGTCATTTCGTTTTTTTTTTCTTGGTTAAAATGAGAGACGATTTTCTTCTAGTGTATAAATATTTTGTATGATTATATATTTACCGTTTTGGTCCAATACCTTTTGCCATCTTTCTGGAAGTAGCATAGTCATAAAATTTCTGATATTTGCTGGGCAAAAACTGATATAAGGCATTTTTAACGTCCTCACCTGAAGTAAAGGTTTTGCCGTCTAAAAAAATTGTCGAGACCGGAACAATTAATAATCGCGAGGCGCTAGATCTGGAGAATATGGTGGGTGTGGTAGTACATCCCATACAAGCTGTAAAAGCTTTTGACGAATAACTAAAATTGTACGATGTCTCGCTTTACCTTGGTGGAACACTATACCTTTTCTATTGATCAATTCTATCCTGTTTTGTTTAAGCGAATCATTCAATCTGTCCAGTTGACGACAGTACACTTTAAAATTGATCGTGGTATTGTCCGGTAGAGGCTGAAATAAAAGTGTTTCCTTTGAATTCTCGACTCTCCATATTTGATAGAGTACGAAACAAAAACTTTTGCAAAGAATCGACCAAAAATTTTCAGAAACAAGCCTTGCTATATCAGCTGTCAAAATATATAATGACTATGCGGCTTAAGTGTAAAGTTAGCCGTGAAAAATTCAATAGTCATTTGTTGGAAAAAAACGAAATTACTTTCCGAACAACCTTATATGTAGCTGGTAGATTTAAAAACATATTTTATTAATTAAAAATCATAAAAAAAACTGCAAAAAGTATTGTATTCTTCCATACAACGTTAAATTAATTTGCACAGTTTAAATAAATATTTAATTTATTTTTCTTTGAAATCCCTTAGTAATGTTTTAATTTCGTGGAAATAAAGATTATATTAGTTTCGTTGCGGCCAAGAATTGATGTATTATATAATTAATTAATTGTTAATTTTGATTATTTTTTCCTTGAGCTCAGATAATAATGCTGAATCATTCATAAAATATTAATTTTCATCAATTCCGCTAATGGTTGTTAGACGTTATCTTATCTGCCATCAATCATCCCTTTGTTTTGCGGCCTGGTAAAACTCTGCAATAGACTGGCCAATCTGTTGCCTAGGATTATTCAGTCGTGATATTCCTCTTCCATGGTCTCGATTTCCAAAAACCTTTCCCTGCTTTGTGAAATGCGATACTTCTCTGGATGTCTCATTACTTGTCCGAGGTATTGAAGTTTTCTGATGTTTGTTGTTTTAAATGTCTTTCTGTTTATTCATCCGAACGTTAACGTTTTCATTCGTAACTCTCCTTACAGCTTATTTTGAGCGTACATTTAAAATTATTATCATTTCTTCGGTAAATGCATTCATGCAGGTAAATGTTGCCCGAGCTTGCTCAATGCGGCATTTGATTTCGATAGAAAGATCCCATCTCTTGTTTTCATTGCAACTGATGTACCTATACAAACTTCTCCGATTTCGTTCTAGTAACATAGAGACTTAACTGCATTCTATTTTCCAATGAGCATGTTTTTGTTTAGTTTGTTAATAACCATTCGATACCTTAAATACTTGGTAATGTAAAATGTGATTGGAGACAGTATTGAGCATGAAAATTATAAGCGATTTATTTATAATAATTTTCTTATAATAATGTCACGTGTCGTGACTGCTGGAGAAATTAAAGAAAGCGCTGGAATTTGATAACGGATTTATTAATTGCTAATTAACTTATTAATCAAACGTATAAAGTCACTTTACACTATTTGACTTAACGCTTTAAATTTAAATTAAACTATTTCATAAATTTATCACTCGTAAATAGACACTTTATAATCGCTTTAAAACTTTATTCACTATTCACTAGAACATTCCATCTAATTCCAGAATGTATTATTCGCTCCGTTTTATTTCGCTACGTATAAGCTTTCCAGATTATTCGCTATTGAATTATCGCTCGCCTGGCCACACTGGCCCGCAGCTCGCGGCTGCCTTTGCTCCAGTTATCGCTGTCAAGCGTGCTTAAAACAACAACAACATTGTGTCGGTCCTATTTATATTGGCAAATGCCTATATCGAGCGTTCTTGGCGTTCCTAGTGTTTACGAGAACTTTCTCGTGGCATCCAGGCTCTTATAGATGATTCTCGATGCTTCCCGAAAGCCGTAGATTATGCTAGGCCGTTCTGAAATCTTCGATAGTCTTGTGATCATTTCAAACAACTGTCGCTTGATACGAGTGCGTCATTCTTTTTAGCCTCGTTACAATAATGTAAAAACATATTTGCGTACATTTATTTACAGTAACTGGACGATTCTCTCGTTTTCCTTCCACACGAGTTATCTGATTCGCCGGCAGCCGCGGGGGGCGGGCTAATAATGCTAATGACGTATTTATCTCAGCTGGTCTCCGCAAGGAAGCTTCCAAAGTCAAGTTTCCCGTGTTTGCTCCGCTTGACGAGCTGCCTAATGGGATTGCATTTTCTTTCTCTCTTGTGTCACTTCATTTTACTCGGCCGCCATGTTGTATTGAGGGTGCAACTCTTTTACTGGATTTTGATTTTTTTATGAATTATCATAAAAAATAAATAAACGTCATTTCCGCTAGGCAATAAGCACTTGAGCCTAGAAAATAATTCTACTTAAGATTTTTACATTTTGTATTTGATCTAAAAGTCTATGATTTGTTTTCAAAATCACGTAATGCATAGTAGTTAAACTGGCACGAAAAACACATTCAAGACACAAGTACATGAAAGTATTTTATAATATGTATAATATGTAACTCTACTAATTTATATGGCGGACCAGATCTTGCACTTACAACCTGATTACGCTAGAATAATATTAAACATAACGCATAAACGCTTCGTGATCCAAAAGTCGCGGTTTCGAACCTCACTCCAGACCAGCAAGTTAGTCATATTTTCACAGCACAAGCGTTTAGCTCAGTTTCAAAATAGTAAGAATATTGATATAACACGTATTCCGTGTTCACATCTTTATTTTTTTTTAAAGATTTTTTTTATTAGTATTACGCTTACACATGCGCATTCCGTCTATTTATTTACGAATCTTTAATGCGTTGTTTGTATAGAGTTTCGCCCGTTTTCACCGCGATATGCTCTTTATTATTTAAGTTTTTTACCTTTCCGGTTCTATCAACTGAGTTGATATTGCCTCTAATTATGTGAATATCTCTGTAAATATACTATACACAGAGTTCATATTTTAGTTATTTCTCCGTAATATATTTATGTATTCAATAAAATAATTACAATATGTAAATATTTACCAGACATAACAAAACAAAATATGTTCCCGAAGAAACTGGCGTTAATACGTGTATAGAGGGAGCGCAGTGTGTGGTGCACAACGCTTTGTGCGTAGGGCGCCGGATTCGGCGGATTGCAGACCTTCGCTCTTTAGTAGAGCTGCGCAGCTGGACCGGTCAGACGTGTCTTACGCGTCTTTGTGCTATCGTTGTGATGACCCATGTTTTTTCTCATTTTTAGCACTTTTGCAGATATTATTTATTTAATATTCACGGAAGACCAACAGCACAACAAAGAAGCATTGTTCACTCTCTACTCATATACAGTGTTATCGGGTGGGGAGGATGTTATAAAAAAATATAAACTCCGTAAAAATATCACAAAGGATTATCATTAAAGTAATGCTGAAAAAATAATCTACGTTTCTAACAAAAGATCTCTTTAAATTGTTTCCAGTACCAAACGTAGATGATATTTTCGAGCGTGTTTCCATATTGAAATATGTAAAGAAAAAAACCTTACAGAAAACCAGGAATATTTCAAAATTTTGAGAAAAGGAAACCAATTTATAATGCCTAAATATAAAACAACCCAAATGCAGCATCACTATATTTAAGCTATTAATTACTATACTTACCTATCGAGATACGATGCATGAGTAACCAACCTCTCAGAGCAAATCAAAAAAATTAAAATTTTCCTAAAATCAAACTTAAATTCACAAATCATTTAAACCTACAGCTTTTTTCAAAATAACTCCAATACTTTCATTATCAATTTACCTTTTTTACTGTATTAATAAATAACTTGTATATACTATGTACCTATATATTATAATAAGGAATAAGAACTGTGGCTCCCTCATGAGACTCAAGAGCTTCTCTTTACTGATGAGGTCTACATGACTACCAAGTATTTAAAAAAAAGTTTAATCTGATATGTATATACAAGAACTGTATTTGTACCATAAATTAAATAAATAAAAAATATATATAGATGGCCAATTACAGGTCTCCACTTTTAGAAATGTGTTAATAATGATAAATATGTTATGAAATAAACTTAGGCTTGTTAAGAATAATATAACAAGAAATAATAAAAATTTAAACAAAAGAAAAAGAGACTTAATTATTAGCAGAAAAACTTAGGCATGTTAAGAATAATACAACAAGAAAGAATAAAAAAAATTAAACAAAAGAAAAAGAGACTTAATTACTAAGCAGAGAAATTTAGACATGTTAAGAATAATACAACAAGAAAAAATATAAAAATAAGCAAGAGAAAAAGAGACTTGATTAATATACGGAAAACTTCGGCATTTATGATTTATCTATGATTTAGTTTGGCGATAGCCGCTGAAGCATTTTTTAGACGGTTCTTCAGCTCATCATCAAGTGAGGAATTGGATGTTGTATGTTGTACTCCTCCCACTCCGATATCCGATAGATCTTGTACAAAAAAAATTATAATGCTGTCATCGAAGATTACTAATTTAGAATATACTGAATTCGAGATTTTATAGAAAATATGGCCAGTAAATTTAAAGGAAACAAGATTTTGGAAGGGAAAGATACAAAAAATCTATAGTTTAGTACATTCTAAATGAGTAATATTGCATTGCTCTGTGATTGCATTCAAAACATTTTTAATTTTTTTGGATATTGCTGGCATCGCTTTTATACTATTATTAGTTTAATACTATAATTAAATAATACAATTAGAAAGAATAAATGATTAAGTAAATATGTAATGTAAAATATTAATGTTTATCCCACTTAAAAATCGAAAAATTTCTACATGTACACTGGGTTTACAGCACCGGAACCCGCGTTTCTTACATAATATGGAAAAAGGTTAACTCAAAACTGACATAAGTGTAGTCGACGAATTATAGTTGTAGATACTTATTAGTTAAATCAAGATAAACAACACCGAGGATGCCTAGCCTAGACACGCGCCAGCGGTGCTATGGTTGAATGTGTGCGGCGCGCCGTGATAAGAATTAATATCGTCCTCGTCATTACCATTTCACAATATGTGCGGTTCGCGTTATTTATAAAAAAATACGTACTATTTGGATAGCGACACCCGTCATGTGAGCGTAATTATTTCAATCAAAACCAGTCCAGCACAACCTTGCAGCGAGATTATTTTCATTATTATTTTTTTATTATGCACTTAAAATTGACGCGGTCTAGTTATCTTTTTAAGTGCACTCCATTGCTGGTAGGTAACGTTGATTGTTGGCTAAACACAATCACAAGTGGAAAGGCGCTAGCGGCCTCTCGCGTAGGCTAACATCGTTTTAATTCAATCAATCGGTGAATTCGATAAATCGTCAACATTCTACTGTCGAGTCGACTGTACGACATAAATGGTCGTACGCGTATTTTTATAATTATTATCCTGGAAAATGCCGCAGCTGAAAACAATAATTTTATTGATATTAAAAAAAAAAGTGAAACACTTTATATAAAACCTCATTAGCAGCTATATATAGGTCGACCACAAACAAAAGACCATTTCCTAACTTTGTCCGGTAAGAAGAAATGGGGGAAAGTTGCCTGGCAAGCCCTTATTACAAGCTTCAATATGATATTCCAAATAAATATACATTTTTTAGTTTAAAAAAGGTTACTTACTTACCAGAAAAACATATTTTGTGTTCATTTTTTGCATCGTAACAACACACATATTTTTTGCGCACATTCTTTTGAATGCGGTCTAGCTATAGTCATCATCAGTATTACTGTAATTCCAGCCTAATTCCAGCGAGTTATGGACAGACAGACGGACGTTCGAAATTAGGATAGTGGGTAAAAGGATTTGGTTATTTATAATATTTAATTTGCTGTTGCATTCGTTGAATGGAAATTTAGCATATGTTCCAGTTCACCTCCATACAGTGACACTAAGAATCAGGCTACATTATCTCTGAATAAATTGCTATATAACAATCACCTAACCTTAACTAAGCCGCGGTTATGTCTAGTGACGCTGATCGGAACATAACCAGAGGTAGTGAAACAACTTCTTTAATAAGTTAATAAGTCAGCCCACTCTCCTGTAAAGTATCTCCTCTATATCTCTCTCTCTCGTAAAGATCTCCATACGTAGTCCTCCGTTCCATGATTCAAATCGAAAGAGTTTTTTTTTTTACTTTCGAATTCATGTGAAATATGAAACACATGATGTTCATTATAATAAGTAGTTTGTAAAAGTGTCAAAGTTATAGAACTGACGCATTTGTAGTTGTAGATTAGGCGGTCTAGCCTCCTGTAGAGTACTCAGAGTATCGTAGACTCTAAGGAATCTAAAAAAAAATCTATTCAAATCGAAACAGCCTATGAACCTAAATCTCAGTGTTTTGTATTTTAAAATATTGAATCCTCGTGATATTATTTAGAAATAACTTATAACTAAACATACTGATATATTTACTATTCAACATTCGTATGAAGAAAAATATGAAATATATTTTTTCCTAATATGTGAGTAGAATACATGTTCATTTATATTATATTATTTCGACTCGAAATTGTTAGATACAAATAGAATAACGTCTTTATTTGTCAAATGTAAATACGTTTTCTAAAGTATTAATTTCATTTATTTGATTTGACATGTTTCTTTGTGTCATTCGGAATATTTCGATAATTTAACTAGCAGTATTAATAAAGTAATTATTTGTCTGGAATATCACTTTCTGTTGTTCTCCGAACTCATCAGCCATTATTGTCGAACGAGCGGTGACCTATTTTGTTTAAATATAGTGTGGAGGCTCAAATAGACTTTTTTAAATTACAATAAAAAACGATTTGGACTTTTATCTTCTTTAATAGTCACAATAAAAATCAATAAATAGTCATAAATGATGTGACGTGATCATGAATGAATGTCATGACGCGACGTGTGTGGATTTTTCTTTTATATACACATATTTGTGGCTTCAAATTTTAAACATTTACTTTTTGGAATAAATGCGCCCTATATTCAGTTTTCTTTGATTTGTATTTAATTATCTTTTATAAAAACGTAAAACAAAAAAATATCACGCATGCATAGTGTATTTTTAAACTAAAATTTGAATCGGTATAAAAAAGTATGTACCAAGGTACACCAATATCCTCTTAATTAGGTAATAATATATATGGTACGTTTCGTTTCTAATAATACGTTTATGTACAATATGTGATTATTGAAATAAATTTAATACTTCTTTAATTGAATCCCATTCCCTTCCTCTTCCCGTCCTTCCCTTTTTATGCATTATTATCATAATTAAACTTTCATCACATATTCTTTATAATTTTTTTATAGTTTTTTTTACCAGTTTCGAGGGATCTTCACTGGTCATACATACTAAATTAATATTTTTTCGATATTATATAAAAATTTATTACATTGTTACTGTATTTTTCCCAAAATAAATTTTCGAATTTTTGACTGGCTTCCCTTCATTACAAGTGGTATTATAATACATTAATATTTTTTCTGATACGTCATTTTGTGTCCTGAATAGTCCTACGCCGCGGTGAATTTCAACATTTTTCGAAGTTGATCGGAAACCGTGCACAACGGCATATGTACATACACAAGGCAAAACTGACGTCAAATTCATCGTTGTAGTCATCGATACCCGGCAGTCGTCGATGTTACGACGGCGTGACTCGGCTGGGTTTCACTCGCGGACCGACAGTTTCGTAACGAAGTCGCGGCGGTCTCGCCGCCGCTCTTCTCGATCGAACGATCGCTCGGCGAAATACTCCTCTCTCTGGCGGCCGCGAAGAGAAAGCGAGAGAGTCATCAATGAATGGACGGTGGCTTGCACGCGTGGTAGGTACCGATTTCCCTCTCCATTGATGCCCCGCGAAGGGTTGCGCCGCGCCCGCGACATTCGGCGCTCCGTCACGTGCGCCGCGCGCCGAGCTCCATCTCGCTTTTGGCCGATTTCACTTTTCGGCCGCGGCCGGTGATGTCAGCCGGGGGGGGGCGGGGCGGGGCGGGGGCGGCCCCGACGTCATCGCCGTGACCCACTGACCCGGTTGGAGCGGGGCCGCGCGCAGGAAACCGGTCACCGATTTCGCCGGCTCACCGTCGGTTTTCCTGCGCCGGGAAATCGCGCGGGCCCGGCCGCCGCGGGGCGCGCCGCTGCGCCGGGGCCCCGGCCGCGCCGACCGCCGGGATCGCGCCTTTCCGAGAGGTGCCGCCTTACTGGGAACCGTCCGCGCGGAATTATGCCTACGAATGTTGACACCGTATTCGAAATAGATCGGAGTAAAAAGGAAGCGAGTCGTCAGGTGAGGAGAGGAAAGTTTTACGCCGCCGATAATTACTCTCCTTGTATGTTTCGCTCCGGTTTCTGCGTGCCACGCGGCCCGTTTTAATCCATCCCGTCTTCCTTCCCCTTCTCCCTTCCGTCTCCCGAGGAATTACCTAACTTTTTATTTCCCTCAGCTGTTAATGCTTTACTTGCGCTTACTTTTTTATTCTCACCAGTCCTCGGTAAATTAAAGAATCGTGTTATTGGCCTAATTTTTTTTGTTCTTATATTCCAGTGTTTATTTTACCAAATAAAATATCCTCGGTTCTTTATAAACCGAATTATAACGGGGGCCTTGTTCAAAATGCTGTAGCACTATGAGTGATGCCTCAAATGAAAGATCTTAGTATTTCATTCTAAGAGGATAAAGTCGAAATCAGCATCAACAAGTTACAATCGGTAATGGTTCCTATCGGTCCCGCTCGTGGCGGATCTAGCGCCACTCCCGATGTTGGAACTGGTCCCCGCTGCTTGTATAACCGCGGCTCGGAGCACGTGTGCCGGTTGCGTCAGGTGGTGTAACTTCTCGCCGAAATGCGCGGCCACTTTCTCGCCAGGGCCGGCGGCGCGCTGAATCACCCGGCCTACCGAGAAGCGGTATTGGGGCCGAGTCGCTGGAAGCGTGACGGCCACTCGTTTGGGAATCCTCAAAAGGGAAATAGCCTTGCGGTTCTCCGTGTGGCGAATTTTGTCCGCGCAACCTTGGTGCCGTGGCATTTCTCTCGCACTTCTCTAGAAACTTGGAAGCTGGTGCGTAATTCACCGCGAGTATTGCTCATTTGGCTCATCATGGCATCATGGCTCTCATTTATGTAGCGTTTAGCAGTAAACTGAGATGGATTTGGCGTCAACACGTTACACGATCATTAAATTAGATGAAAAACATTAATGCTGTTATGTGAGCTTAATACATAAATTTTGAAAGTAACTGTTTGATACTAACCAAAATCCTAGGCCCAAATTTAGAGTCAATACTTAGTTGAAGGTTAAGGCACGCCTTAAAAGCGTAATTTTCAGAACTTTTAAGGCGTACCTTAACTTTTAAATCATCTAGTTCGGGCCCTAGTACTTGTTCCTTTCCTACCCATCATATTTATTGCAATCGACTAGACTACGTAAAGGCACCTTGCTCTTATCATCAAAAGCAAGAAGAGTATGTCTTTAAACAACTATAGATATGCATGCTTCACAACATCAGCATATAAAAGTAAATTTAACATCGCGTCACTACCACCAACAGAAGCAGCATCGCAGCATTCGTTCCGAACCTATCACCAGGTTCAGCAGTGGTATGGGAATGAACAAAAGCAGAGCAATGGGGATGGAAAAGAAACAAGAACGAGCTAATTCCTATCACCACACTCGAGCCCCCAGCTCCGGAAAGCTGGTTAAAAATTATTTCTTGCAAATGCAAAAAGAGATGTCAGAAAGCCTGTGGATGCAGAAAGGCTGGGTTATAGATTGCTCCGTTATATGCACGAATTGTAGTGGTACCTGTGATAACTCGCAGGTTCCATTACAAGGTAGCGATGAAGAGGAAGAAACAGAGACTATTTTGGAGCAAACGTATGATAAAATCGAGAACGAAGAAGATCGCATGCGATCGAGAAACGATGATGTGGAAGAAATTTCGGTCTGTGACGTTTCGATCGGTACAAAAGGCAATGAAATAGCAACACCTGGTCCATCAAGAACAGCGATGCGAAGAAGAATGCGCTAAATTTTGGATTAGCGAATTGCATGTGGATTAGGCCTATTGAGGATACCATGATAAAAAAACGCGCCGCTTACTCTACCTCAAGGTGGTGTGGAAATTAGTTTTTTGGCCAAAATGCGTGTTGAACTACACTTTGCGGCGCTCGTACGCCAAAACTATTGATATTACAGAAAAAAGATAATTACATAAAATGTAGGAAATTTGCTCTAGTTTCATTTTGTATATTAGTGTTTTTTTCGTGAAATGAGTCGGAAAGGAGATATCGTCAAAAAAACTGCTTTTAGGCTCCATTTTTCACAAATGGCGGCGCGAACGGCAAAGATACGAGGTGGCAAAGTTGAAATTCGGAAAGAGCACATCGAAATCTATAAAATATTATGCGAAGCATTCAAAGGTTTGGTGGGTCCCGGTTCTGTTCTGCTGGAGTAACAGGTGTCAACATACCGAGAAACACCAAGTTGCACAACACAGTAACACTACCATCAAGTCCTGCTCCATAGAGACGGGGGCAATGGCGAGCCTTCGGCGCCATAAAACTGAAACCATCCCAGCTAAGGGAAGGGAAACCCCAACAGAAAAACCCTTGACCTCTAATAGGAGGTTAGGCGAGAGACCAATAGCCTCTCTCTGTAAAACACCACTTTACGGAATCTAACACTGAGTCTTCCGACAATGTTTACATTAACTCATAGTTAGTGCATATATATAGGTACTAGTTGTGGGATACAAAAGCAAAAGATGCAACATTAAAAAAAAATTGAATGCAGTCATCGAGGATTATTAATTTGTAATGTACTGAATTCGAAATTTTATAGGAAACACAGTCTATAAAAACATGATTTTCGAAGGGGTACATAAAATCTAGAATTTAGTAGGTAAATTTTAAATTAGTAAATTTTGGTGAATCTAAAAATTAAAAATATATATATATTGATTGTATTATTTGTGTATATCTACTTCTTTTATTTGATTAATTACACCAACATGTTTCAGAAAAACCTTTCCATCGTCAGGGTGTTGTATAACTGTCAAAATATCAGAATGAAATGTCTTTTGTTTCTTGTTTTTCTAAATTATTTTCTAATTATTTTCTAAATTATACAAAAGACATTTCATTCTGATATTTTGACAGTTATACAACAAACACCCTGACGATGGGAAGGTTTTTCTGAAACATGTTGGTGTAATTAATCAAATAAAAGAAGTAGATATATACAAATAATACAATCAATATATTTTTTAAAAATGTCAATCTACTATGTTGCTGAATCAGTTGAAAAAGAAATAAACTTTTTTTTTTGGATATTTGTGCCCTTGCTTTTATACCCACAGTTAATGTATACATTATCGAAATTTAACTCTTTGTAACATATATGCATTGAATTTATTTCCTTCTGGTGCACTGCCCGTGTTCAGCCGTGTGCTAGTGCCACCAGGGCCTCGAACCTGGTCGCAGGACCTTTTACGTTATCCATCGTTTATCCAAATTGATGGTAGGCAAGTGGAAACAGCTCCATCCTCCTCGATTCCGAGATTGCTCCCCTCCGGATATTTCCCAACGTGAGCCTTATCCCGAGCTTCATCTACGCTAGCTGTCCAAGCGTTTGTTATGTTCACGATATGTGAACTGATAATGATAACGGAATAAAGGATACTTTTTTCTATGCAACTCCTGTTTCCATTGAAATATTGTTGACATTTCGGTCCACGAATAGTGTGGCCATAAAAAAAATACATTCAAATTCATCATCATCATCATCTTCTTCCCCTTGTCCTAGTAGGGTCGGGGGCCCAAAGACTCGACAAGGTGCTTCCATGATCCCCTGTCTTGCGCTGCTTCCGCTCGAGTCAACCAGTCCAGACCCATTCATTCTGTTTTCAAATACATTTTTTTGTTGTCTCTCCCAGCTTAATCTGGGTCGACCCACCGGCCGTCTTCCCTCCGGGGTTGCCAAGAGGATTCTTCTTGGTAATCGTTCCTCTGGCCATCTGAGCACATGTCCAAGCCACCTCAGTTGTGATTTTTCTATGTGCAGGAGTAGGGGCTTCATGCCGAGTGTTCAAATTCAATTTTATTTTTGTAGTTGCTCACACAAAATTCGTTTTATTTTCATTGTTTACGGCTGGATAATATTTTTCAGTAACGAATTATTTTGAAAATTTTATTTATCTTTCTTTTATTTTAATTATATTCTTGTTAAACGATTTCATTTCTGTGATGTAGCTTATCGAAAAATATGTATATATTTTTTTTGCAAATGAGTTCAGTTTAAAAATATATTTTTTCCCTGAAATAATCAAAGTTAAAAAAAATCGTAAAAAGCAAACGATTTATAACAAAAATCAATATGCTACATCGTAGACAATGTTATTAGTAAGATGTAGGTACGCAAAATTAAAACAAAATAGTTTTTTAGATACTTTCTCCGCCAGTCTGAAAAAGGAAGTTTCGGGAAAAACGCGAAAGATTATTGAAATTTACTTTGAATTCACCTACCCTAATTAACGAAATCATATTAAACAATTGCATAAACATATCTTCATTTACGTATGTATACTTTTTTGATTATTTAATCATAATATCTTGAAAAAAAACGAAAAAAATGCCATGTCATTCGTGTGTGTTAAATCGATGACGTAGACTTTCATATGACGAAAATTTCCCATATATGTACATACTTTCTACTTGTGCGTTTTCATCTTCTTCCCTGCACTGTTACAACTCATTGCCTGGGTAGACTGTTGGTGTTATCTCATGCTGTATCTTCTTCGGTTCTGGTGGTCGCTTTCATCTACGTTTCTCTGCAGGATTTTGGATTATTGAGTCATCCAGGAGTTCTTCAGTCTTCCTCTGGAAGACTTGATGAAGCTCCATAGACATTGCCTGCCGCGCCGTGTGGTCTGGTGGTCTTTTGGGTTTTACTCCTGCCGACCATCTAAGCATTCGTCTGGTACCTTCTAATTTTTAGAATGTGACATAATTTTTTTTTTTTACATGATCGATTGTTTTCCGAAAATAGCAATATTGAGATCTTTATCCCAACACTTAACAGACAAGAATAAAAAAAAATAATAATAAACAAGACATACGTATACGGTGTACGTCGTACTTAAATAAGGAGATTTGTATATTTTTACGTATCTCTCTCAAATACATTTATTTACGATGTCCGATGTCTGCAATACCTTTAGAAAAGGGTCATTTTCTCCAATGTCTTCATATTCGTTCGGTTTGGTCTGACGAAGCTTCGCTCTGCCGCAAACCTAACCTCACAATTCTCATGTTATGACTAAAATTACATTAAATAAGTAGGTACTAATGCTGTATTTAAAGCTTATAGAAAAAGATTATTTCATGTACACTTATTAATTTCTTCTCCCACAACGTCCTGATGTAAAATTATGGCATAATTGTCATTATTCTCTTTCATGTACTTCTTTCTCCCTCTGTCTACACCACCTACGTCTCGTTTATTTTTTATTGTTATTCTTGTCTATTAAGTGTTGGGATAAAGATCTTAAATTCCCAATATTGCTATTTTCGTAATATGGCCGAATGTTTATGATTAAAATTGTTCTAGATTTATAAATTGACTTTATTACTTTTATAGATAGATGTCATTTGATTTTGTAGGAATTATTTTTAATATTAAAATAATAACAGTAATAATAATAATAGTAATAATAATAACCTTTACTGGAGCGTTTGAAGAATGTATTTTATTTTTCATTTAATTTTCGGTACTAATTAAACAATTTATCCTCGGCTGTTATCGACCAAAATAATAATTTTATCGAATAAACCCAGTTTATTTATAAAATAATAAAAAATTCCGAGCGACTGAAACCATTTTTTAATATGTTCGTCACGTCACTCCTGGGGATAGTCCAATTTCGCGTTAATGGAAATTATCGCGTTATCGAAACCCGCTCAGTCTGCGGCGCGGGACATTTGGTGGGCTTTTGTAAGATTTCAACTAGCGTCGATTTCCGCACTCGGGTGTGTATCCGCGAATACTATTCCTCATGCACCCTCCGCGATAGTCTTCCGTATTGTTAAGGTAAGCCGCGTCTCTTCTTACGCCATCGCCTTCATTTTTCGGCTGATCGCGATAATATTTCGCATCGTCTCGGTGAAATACAATGTGTTTCATCCGCATCCGCGTCGGTGCGTCGCGCTGCACCGGCTATGGTCGGTCTGGTCTAGACTTTTGCGGATGCACGACCAGCGCGAATGTGTGTGCGCGCGCGTCCCGTGCATGTGTAGCGGGAAGCGATCGGCGCACACGTCACCGCTACAGCGCCGAATAGATAAGGCAAGTGTGTCAAGACTGCGCGCGGGGCCACCGCTGCGCCGGGCGGGGGGAGAGGTGGGGGGAGGGGGGGCGCGGGCGCGGGGGGAGTGGGGGGCTCCGCCGCCACGGCAGGCCGGCAGTTATTGCGCGCCGAAGTCTCCACGCCGCGGTCGCGTCCACGCCGCGCTCCGACAGAAATAAACGTCCCGGTGTTACAGTTCCAATTCCGCGATCCACATACCGCGCGAGTGACTGCCGACAGCGCGAGGTGAAACAGTGAAGATCGACCGTTTGTGAAATAATAAATCAGTGTTGAGAGTGTGTTAAGTGTCGAAGTGTCGTTATTAACGAGAGTGCGCTCGCGCCATGAGCCGAGCTGCGTTGTTCCTCCCTCGCCGGCGGCTGTAGCGCCCCCGGCAGCCACCGTGTTCGGCACAGCCAGCCGAGCCAGCCGGGCCGGCGCGGGCCCCATGCTGCCCGTGCTGCAGGGCGAGGCGGCGCCCCCGGCCCCGCCGCCCGGCGCCCCCGCGCTGGCCGCCCTGCTCTGCTCCGCCGACGTGGGCGGGGACCCCTACCTGCCGGGCTACTTCTCGCCCTTCTCCTCCATCGTGCCGCCCTCGGACCACCTCGCCCAGCTCCAGGAGGACGACTCCAGGTCACTGCCCCTCGCCTTTAATTATCCCGGGATGTGGGTTACGGGGTGTTCGGGATCCCGATCCCGTCCCGCCCGTCCCCCGCCCGGCCCCGCCGCTGGGAGCGTCGTTATACCAGTTTTGAAATGTAAAAAAGCGCTTATTTTTTGCGACTGCGTCACAATACGTAAACAAAGCGGCGTTGCCACTTTTGATATAAAACGCAGCCAAGGTCGAGTCGATCACGTGAAGCGGCGAGTCGCTCGCGGCTGTCTCCGCTCCGGATAAATCGGATTTATCTTACCTGGCCGGGCGAGCGGCGATCCGAAGTGTTTTCGTGGAATCCTTCGCGTTTTGCGGATTTTTTGCGGCGGGCGAAAACATCCTCGAACCTGCGCGTTTATTCGGCCCCGGGGCCGGTCGGCTCCTCGTTGACCCTTCGCCGCTGCCCGAGTTCCTCGGCGAAATTCCGAGAAATACCTTTGTCCGGTGTCCTATTTGCCCGTTTCTAGCCGGTCTGCCGGGTGTCGGCGTTGAAATTTGCAACAGCTCCGCCGCAAAAGGATTCTCGCAGTTTTGTGAGAAAGTACCGCGGATGCAGCCGTTTAATGTGTCGTGCTGTAATAATTCTCCGTCGCTTTTAACGAAATCGGATTACAAATAACGTTTTATGGTCCTGATGTCGCCAGCGAGACTCACCGTTAAATTATCATCTCTTCAAACGCTAATAGTCTTCCTCATTAGGAAACTCGTGACGAGTACATAAACTTTTAGAAAATAAACAGATGAATTTTTCATTAATGGGCATCATTATGTCATTCCTATTTCTATGTGCGGATGAGATCAAGCTGTACGTCGTAACATTCATTCTCTACGCTGCTTACTAGTTTTTGATTTTTTGTGGTCTAATTTTTTATTATTATGCGATCGCACACCACTGATAATCTTGTCAATGATGTCACATTCGTCTCGTATTATTATTGTGACTCAAAAACTATAAAAATAAATGGCGCTGGGTGTCAGTGCGTGTATAGTAGACATTAGTATTTTATTTCCTATAATACAGTACTTTAAACCGAACACGATACTCTGAGGACAGATTGATCTTATCTTTGCGTATGCAAATAAGTATACATTTCTTGGATCTGATGAACAGAGTTGGTAATTAAAATGATTATAAACAGCGCTCTCTCGGTTGTTGCCATAATATATTGTGACATGTTTGTATCAAATAAAGAGTAGTTCTCGTGATTTTCCTTACGAAGGTGTATTCTTACGCTATGGTATCCCAATGTAAATGTCGCTTGGACAAAACTAACTTTTAACTTTAAGAATTAACCACATCGTGATCATGTCTGACCGTCTTGTTTCGTGGATTGAGATAATTGAAGATGAATGACCCGTAACAAGATTAACGAGGGATGCAAGTAATGTTGGAATATTGTGAGATTTACTCCACCTCCTTCAATTATCCCACTCATTAGTCACGATTGATAGATCGCGAAGTTTCTGAATTAGACTCTTTGTTTATATAATTAACAGATAGACTCGACGTCGTCAATCCTTTTCGTATGACAGGATTCCTGTTTATATATCTTGTTTATAACTCAATTTTTAGAAAATGATCGGTAGTTATTATTTATTTTGGAGTATTTCTATTTCTGTTAATCGTTTGCAAAAGATGGAGCAAAGCGGAATGCAAATTTGGGGTCTTTCAGTCTGCTTCTATGATACAGTGAATTATTTGACACTAACACACTTGGACCATGCTTACAACGACGTGTTGCAAAGCTCCGGCCGTTTTTCTTCTCATTAATTTTCGACTGTCTTCGATCATGTTTTCTAGCGACGTGCTCAGTGCAGGAAATGATTATTGTCTGCTGCATGTCGCGAAAAGCCCTTCCGTTAAATATACGTGCATTATATACACTGCGGTGTTGCTGTTAAACAGAGACATTTGTTCGACACGCAGCTTACTACGCCAACACCACCATCTCGAAGTTGTCAAGTTGTTAGTTAAATTTGTCAATCTCGATCCTTTGCAGACCTTCCATATAATATTCAGCTGTCTGGTTATTTTTTTATTTTATTTATCTATTTATTAACGCTCTGCAGGGCTTTTTATAAATAAATAGATAAAGTGTACATTTATATAATGGACAGTTTAAAGAAAAAAAAATGACATAAAGAGGAAATCAAATACTTAAAATACAAATGTATAAAGATAAATATAATATAAAGTAAAAAACAAGCATATACAAAGCAGAAGCATAAGGAAAACGCAATTTAATAAAAATTCAAAAAATAAAAAAGTAGTAATATAGAGTGAAAGGCAATAGCACAAGCTTAAAAAGTCATAATGTTACATAACAGTTAGTTATCTCACTCAACCAACAATCAAAACAAATAAAAATCGATTATTTAAGTACAATTTTACAAATACTGGTAATCTTTCAATACACCTTTTAAAATATGATTAAAGTTGTTCGCAAAGACGTCGAGTTGCTCGTATCTGTTTGCTAGTCTAGGAAGCCTTTGCAGTGGGGAATTAAAGACACAAAATGAATTAAGCTACTTGAAAACAATGAATGAAAGAGAGTCCTGGAAGTGTCTTCGAGGGCGGCGTAAGAACAGGTCTTGCTCTAACGTCTATATCTACCTTTATACGTCCTTCAACTCTCAGACGGCAGATGTCGTCCGATTGTACTTAAATGATTTAGGTTGTAATCAGGGATTTCGCTCAAGCCGGCCGACTCCTTAACTTAATGCCTCGCGTAAGCCACGAGGAAACAGAATGACGTAAGTGCTGCTGCGTGGGGTCATCAAATCACATCTTCTCCGCACTCTGAGCGTTACATAAAATCGGCGAGTTACGATTGTCAACCGATTCCGCCGAAAATAGATTGTTGTCGAAAGTCAGTTGAATTTTTTTAATTACAAATCTCGCCTTATGACACTTTTATCCCCACAAAGGCAACCGTACCCTGCCGTTTTATTTCGTTTCGGCAGTGGGTGTATTTCGATTTTATTTTTTTTGTCTTCGGTAGATGTAATTGCCGTCGAAACTTTGCACCGTTGATTGGATTTTCAGGCACGTTATTTTACGGCACATCAGTTTTTATTCACGTTCGATCGGGAGTCGTTATTTGAAGTAAGCCGACGCGTGTTTGATCGTGGGGATGCAACCCTGCAAAATTGTTTTAATACTTTTGTATCCAGTACCTATTCTGAGAACATTGTTACTGGATTTTGTCCAGAGGGATGATTAAGTAATTAACTAATAATAAATTAATTAATTACCAGCTGCGAAATCTATGCATACCAACTAGTTCGTGAGAAAAGACTGCAGGTGTCTCTAGCATAGTCCATTCAAATAAATGAAAGATTCTCAGATTCGGAACATATTACACAAAACTTTCAAAAATTTGATAATGTGTGGATGCTCTTACGATGGTATTGGTAAACGTTGCGGCGTGTAGAGTCGTCACTTAAGCCAGCTCGTACAGGTTGTAAGCCCCGGGCCATCGTATAAAAAGACTTCCATACACGTCTCTCATATAAATAGCTTCGTCTCTGTGAGACTTTTTTTTAATCACGTTCAGTAAACACCGCCGTGTAAACTTAGTAAGATTTAATCAATTAATATCATGCAAATAACGGAGTACAATGAAATCTCCTTGTAACGGAGTAGTAACTCGGACAAGGAGGCGGAAATGATTAATACTTGAATTTAAATATAATATGTATAGGTATATTACAATTGTAGATGTGATATTTATTTCAGCGAAATTGCCGATGTTTTCTCCATCATATATGGCCTCTGTTTCGCTAAAATTTGTTAAAAACAACCGTGAAAGGATATTAAAAAGCCTGTTAATATATTAATAAGCGAGGCTCGGTAAAAGCATGTTAAAATAAACAAGGTGTTAATTTTCACATGTATGTATGACACGAGGACCGGAAATTTTGTCCATTAACTCCGAAGTCCGTGATCGGCAAAAAATAGGGTTCTCTGTATGTGACGGGACCATGAAGGGACTATGTTTAGAAGTTTGGCGAGGGCAGAATTTTTAAAAATTTAATTAATAGTAAAATTTATTTATTTCAATATACGGCACGGAAGTACCTTTTATAAAATAATATATACAAGAAATTCAAAGAGTAGACAGCAAAAAATTACAGATTTGACATAGTATAGAGAGTTTGACATAGTATAACAGTAATTTAGAAAAAGAAGATGTGAAATATTTGTTTGAGATTGCATTATGAATTCAGGACGGCAGGGTGTAGAGCTTTTAGTAGCGAATCTTTATATTGTGCTAAACTGGAATTAAAAATATCAGAGATATGCGCATAGGTGTTACCTAGCCTATGCAGTCTGGGTACAAGAGAGTTGAAATGTGAGTTGGATCTAGTGTTGTCACAAATTGAAATAAAAACAAAATATTTGTATCAGTCATTCATTAACGAACAACTGAAATGGTTGATTGGAAAATTACATAGATGTGAGTAGGTGGTTTGGTGGTATGTTTAATATATGTAGGTGCGAAAAGATCTACGAAATGTTTAGGGTACATAAAATATATAATACGCGCCACACTTCATTTAGCAAGTGCAGTAAACGCTACGTTACCAATTAAGTCATATTTTTTTTTATGTACGTATATGTATACATACATACACCGGTTAATAGTGCACTTGGATGGTGGAGCTTCATCGCTTTCTACACTCTCCATCATCCATTTCTCTGCACCACTTGCACAATCAACTTTCATCCACCGTTTCACTCTCGTGCGAGCTGTCTCCCCGCGCATGTGCACCGCTGCACTTCACCTGCAGCTGGTATTATTATTGTTTGTCCAATTACCCGACGAGTGTGCACCCGATCCTTCCTAACTACAGTGCACCAATTTTCACGTTCATATGTGTAATTATTTTATTCAACGGCGCACTTTTTCAGCAATAAAAAATAATTGCATGCATTTTTCTCAATCTGTAATTTTTTTTTTAACACGATATTTGGATATTTGACTTCTTTCAATTCCTTGATATTTTTTAAAATATATAACTATTAGCTAAGGGTTTTTGCTATGATTAATATCTGGTCTTTCCTTACGCGTAATGGTAGTAACTAAAAGGAACAAGCATATCAATACATATGTATACTCGCATACGTATGTAAGTGGCAGGCCCTGGCAACGGCTAATTTTGATTGAATTCCCGGCGGGATTTTTCTGTGCGAATCTGTTGAATCTGAGTGCCTTACTTTAAATATTACAAATATAAATATAAATTTGGTATATCAGACACACGCGTATAGACGTCCCACATTCATTCAACATATTAATTAACTATTGTTTTTAAAAAACGGGGCATTGTCATTTACTCGTAACATTATTAAAGTGTGTCCAAAAAGATAAAAATTAAGATTTAGTAATAATAGGGTAAAACAGAAAAATGACAATTATACCTACTACGTAATTGATTAATTTATTACCTTTGTGAAAACATTTTTTGATTAAGATAAATTATAGAAGTCTCACAAAGAAGATGAAGCTATTTATATGAGAAATATGTATGGAAGTCTTTTTGTACGATGGCCCAGGGCTTACAACCTGTATGAGCTGGCTTAAGTGATCACTCTACATAATGCGACCATCGTAAGAACACCTACACGTCGAATTTTTTTTGAAAGTTTCAATATTCCAAATAGGAATCATCCGTATATTTCAAGAGTATACATTTTTTGATATTCTGGTGTCAATATTACCTGAACATGTTTTTATTTTCGGATCTATAAGTGTAGTTTACACTTAATGCAGTTTTTATCAACGCTTTGCTGCATATCTCTTTATCGGGCGCATTTTATCATATTTGATTATTGAAAAGTCGTGTTATTATTGATAAGATATATATTGAAAAGATGACGTTTTTTTTCTTATTTCACGTTTAATACTGTGTCTTAATTGCATTACATAAAGAATACTTGTATTATAGGCGTCTGTTTCTTTTTTAAAAACTCTCAGTATTAAATAAATCAATAATAAACGTAATTAAGATTATTTGATCTCGTAGCTATGTAATTTGATTAGTATCCTTAGTATCTATTTTATTTTACTTGTTACACAATCTATCTCAGTAGTAAAGAGAGAAAATAATTTCGATTGTTTAATCACGAAAATGCTTTAATTAATGTGCCTACTTACTTAATATTTTTTATGAAACTCTTTTGGGTGCCTAATATAATTTTTTTGTAAATATTCTTTGCTAAATTTTTTATCAAACGTTTCCAGTTCGCTTTGGTTTTAAATACACATTTAACAAACATTTTTTTCTCTCTTTTCTATTGAAAATGCAAGATCAAGAATACATTATCTTTTACGGAGTGCTTCGTAGCTATTAGCAAAAACTTCGGTCGAGTCTTCTTCATCTAATTTTAAATAGAAAACTGTGAGTTAATGTAGTGATTATCCAACATTTTACAGAAAATAACGTCAGAAATATTGAAAAAAAATGCAAACTTTGGCGTCTTTTATCTCCGTGTCTGTCGATATTTCACCCTGAGTGTAAAGAATATTTTCTTTTCAAAATTGAAAAAGGAAGGCTCCCTTACACCTTAGGGTGCAGTCTTTATTTCCAATAAAAAAAATACGTATCATTTCTGCAGGGGCGTGCAGCGCATACAAGCAAAAAGCTGTGCATGTGCATTATTAGTCAAGATTCTGGGAAACAAATATTACTCAAATTATCCTTAATCCTAAGCAAAAGTCGTTTCAAAATTCCAGCCGTAATTCTTCCTACGGCTACATGTTTTATTTCCGACCTTTCATAATTTATCTCACTTGTTTGCGCCCAACAAATTTGTTCCATAGATCTAGCCAAGTCGAGAAAAAACTCGTTCTGAACTGTGTACTTTGACTCATCCCTGTCTGCCATTTTTTTGTAATGGACAAGTAACATTTTCATATAATATAGCGTGTTTTTCGAAAGGTCCAAAGTGATGTGAGAACTGCGCGCACGCCACTTGCAGAAATGACATTTTTTACAAATTCCACGTATAAGCGTATATATATTTTAAAAATATACAGGGTGTACAAGAGCTAGCAGCAGAAACTTGGCAGGTAGATATCTTCATAACTATTGATATAAGGCCATGGCTGCTTGAATATTTTAGACTCATAACATAGTCAGGAATCTACCGGCCAAGTTTCTGCTGCTAGCTCTGGTACACCCTACTGGTACATACTGTATATACGCTTATATAACCTAAATAATATATAACCTAAGTTTATCCCTCTGCACGCCACTGCATTTCTGTCTATCGTGGCTAATCTGATGACAGCAATATTACGTAACAATCGTGTCTTGACCGCTATTGCATAACATTGTCGCTTCGTCAATTTTGACGTGTGACAGATGTCATGACATTTCTCGTAGAAACTGCACAAGTACGTCGCGTCTATTTTATATCTCGCTAATCATAACGTCGTTGTTATTAATGTAACGTATTAATTAGAACAAAAATACATAAGTATATTTCAGGTTGCAATCCTGTTTAAATTCTATATTTAAATTCCACTCTCGACTTTGCCGCTTCTTCAAAATGTACACCTAGACAATGATATAACAAACTGTAGATACGTCACAAGCGTGAAATCTTGGCAACTCAAAATTAAGGTAATTTTGCCTTACTTGCATTCGTTATCGAACGGACCTTCTTTGTGATCGGGCGCGATGCTGCGCCGAAAAAAAAAAGTCCCGGCGAAAAAGGAACAGAGTATCGTACACTATTGCAAGAATGAGTATGCCATTTTCGTCGCCGTGACTTCAAATTACCCGATTTTTTACGTGATTACTTGATTATGTGATTTGTTGTCTCTTTCAAAGCAATATTTGCTACATATGAAAGTCGGCTAGTATGGGGAGAACGTGTCCTTTGGGGAGAAATGGGAATTATATTAGATTATATTTATGAGAAATGAGAATTATATTATAACATGTCAATGGTCCATACAGCGTCCGTACATTGTCTAATTTTATATCTGTAGGATTACTACTATGAAGTCTTAATCTGTATGTCTTACACAGTATATTGTCTCGGCAGTGTCCTTGAAATAAATACCTACGGCTGCTTGGTACTTAAACTTGTTAACACACGCACCAGGGCTGCTCGTTGACTGACTCTTTAGGGTTTGGGGTGCCATAAATTGACGTAAATGTATGCGCGGGAGCGTCTCACACTGCTTGCGTCCCTACGTTACTGCAGCTCTACGGCGACCGCGCAGACCGAAGTATACCGAAATTTCGAAGGGCGTCGTTTCGGCTGTTTGTATGAATACGTAATACTGTATGCTTAGTATACTTGCGGTACATAATGGAGTTCTGGTACCGACACTAATGTATGGAAGTGAAGCCTGGAGCTGGCAGAAGAGGAACGAAAGTAGATTGAATGCAGTGGAGATGAGGTCTCTTAGACGTGTGTGGGTAAATCCATGTATGATAGAGTAAAGAATGAAGATATTAGGAATGAATGTAAAGCTGATCGTAGCATAATACATAGAATAAAAATAGGGTCGCTCAGGTGGTTTGGGCATGTTGAGCGAAAGAATGGTAAGAAAGATATATGATGCAAGTGTTGACGGCGCCAGAAAGAGAGGGCGACCACGGAAGACGTGGCATGACCAGATTAACCAGATGCTGGAAGATGGTCCTGTTAGAAGCCTGAGCAACCGTCGAGCTTGCATGCGAAGATGTATGAACGTAGACGAATCGAAAGTTGTATGTCAGGACAGAAGAGTATGGCGCTCTATCCTCTCTGCCTACCCCCACGGGGAAACGGCGTGATGGTAAGTAAGTAAGTAAGTACAGTTGCCGACAAACTTCTTGAAATTCATTGGCGTGGTGGGGGAATGCGCAGAAGACAAAATTTGGGTCTCTTTGGTGGAAAGGTAGATGCGCAAACTTCCCCCCACTACGCCGTAAAATTTCAAGATGTTTGCCGGCCACTGTACTATACTGTGCCCGTACTGCTCGCGAAGGACCCACAGTGGAGGCGGAAGAATGGCGGCGAGGGCGCTATTGTGACGTGGTATTTCGCTGCGGAACACGTCGGCCGGGCCCGTCTTCCACGCCACGTCGCCGCGAGGTGGTCGCCTCCGTTTCGCCACGCCGTGTTTTGCGACGCCCGCTCGCCCGCTCCGCCGCCCGGCCGCCCGCCGCGGCAGAGCGAGACGAGGCGATTTTGAACCGTCCGCTTTTTGTACCTCGCCGAGTTTAGGAAGGACCCTGAAGTGGCGTTTTTGCGGAAAAGCCGAACGTTTCGACGTCGCTGAACAAGAGTTCATATTGGTATGGTACATATTCAAGAACACATTCATATTTGTGAAGTTGTAATTTTTCAGAACTATGGACAAAAATAAAAATTAATCAATTAATAAAATTAAGAACTACATATAAGGTCGATATATTCACGAAAACATAGAGGGTTGCTATAGCTTAGTGGTCAGAGCACCGGCCCCGGAAAGGAGGTGACCTGGGTTCGAATCCCAGTAGTAACCTAATATTTTTTCGTGAATTAGATTTTTCTGTATGTCTTTCTAATTGATTAATTATTTTGGTTATTAAAGAGTGTTGGTGTTTGTCTATTCCACAGAGAATTAAGCCTCTTCTTTGGGCGAGGGGATCGGGGCACGGCGCAAGTATGCCCCCTTCGTGTATATTTAAGACACATTTATAACGTAGTTCAAGCATTTATTCTTGCATAATTAAATCCCCTAGTAAGCAAACATTCGGCCGCATTCTAAACTAAGGAATATTGCTATTTCTGTGTCTTGACAGTTTTAGGCTTGACAGATTTGAAATTAATTAATTCAATCAATCGAAAGCTCTAAAACATAAACAAACGTTAAGTTATTCACAATTATGAATAGTGAGCATTCTACTTGATTGATTTCAAACCTGTCAAAATTAGCGGCATTACAATGTTATACAATAACTGTAAAGATACAGAAAAATCGCAATATTGCTTAGTTCAGAATACGACCAAGTATCCTTTATAATACACCTTGTATTTTTTTTTGATAAAGTGCGACTTATTTACTAAGTCATTATATTTTTAAGAGTATTTAGTTTGACCTTTTCGTAATTGTTTCAAAATTTACAAGCTCGTAGTAATTTTTTAAAACAAGTCGACCGTATTGCATCCAGCCGTGAAATCAGACCGTATACAACGAAATTGACGAACCGTATACGACGAAAAAGCGAATGAAGTTGGTTCATGTCTATACATTTTGGTGATCTGTGTTATGTATTGTGAATTTAGTGTAAACGTTACCGGCAACACGCGAATATAGGCAGTCTATGAAAGCGCTGTTTTAGGAAAATGATATACCTGTAATTTATTCGTGGATCTCCCAGCTACTTTTGCATGTCTATTTTTTAAATCACCTTTATCTTTTTCATTCTTTGTACGAAAATGCCTCTTGAACTATGCGTGCGTCCGTCATCTCCTTTTCGAGGTCTCCCTCGTGTAAGACATATTCTTATGCAGTTTTGAAGATGTGGGGTAGTCTTATTAAATGAACCTACCATCTCAATCTTCTTCTCCCGTATTCTCTTATCGGCGCGACCTAAAAACATTCTCTAATACACTCCTCCGACCCATCTGAGAATTTGGTTTTCATTTTTTGTCCGCATTGAAATAAAAATGTTGGTACATCTGTTTCTCCAAATAAAATGTATGAGAATCCTCATGAAAGTACCTTTCTCTACCACATTGCTTTTGTCGTTTTATATTCAATAGTTTTCATGTAAAATTAATTATGTTGAAACCTGATATTTATAGGCAATTTATCGAATTTAATGTATTTTATATTAGAATACATATGCCTTTTTTCATTTTTATAAGATCCCTATAGTGATTTGATTTGGATATTGTATATATAATACTAGACAAGCATTACGAAACCTTGACGGAATACCAAAAACTAAGACAACACATGGACAGAAAAATTACTCATACATAGGGCCTAAAATATTTAACATATTTAAAACAGACTTCCCGGAAATCAGAATATACTCAATTAATAAAATAAAAGCTTTAGCAAACAACTGGCTTACCTCCAAAGGTAGAACAGCAACTGAAAATTTACTTACTGTAATTGCATAATAATGTCTTCAAATAAAAATATATACCTATATAAATTAATTAATTAATTAAGGAAAATAAAAAATAATCTTAAACAAAACTTTAACCCTTTTTACATTAAACAATTATTCTACACATATTTACACTTGGACTTATGACTAACTCAACTTTCACTAACATTCCACTTGATACTCTGTAGATACATAATAACTACCTTATGAAAATAAATACTACTGACGAACTCGAAAAAATATTATAATTGTGTTCTATAACGCCACTCTGGGACAGGCGTAGCCTAGTAGAGTGACATAATCCACAAATTAAACAAAACAAAAAAATGTGTAATTTATCTTATGTTTTACTGTTAAATTAGTATTAAGTATCTTTATTTGTAAACAAGGATTTTTTTAAATAAATAAATATGGTAAGTAATTCAATTTCGATCAATCGTAGATCAACATAGATTGGTTTCATTTCTATTTTAATACTAGAACAAGATGGATAGCCTAAAGGGGTCTACCCAATTTTTTAAGACACCCTACATAATTTCGTAATCTTGTACCGCTGCCTTCTATATTATACGTGTACAGAGTACTAGATGTGTACACTGTACACATCTAGTACTCTCTGAAAATGGCCTTTCTTTTGGTTTAGTATCATATTTTGGCCATTTTGTGAATTTCAATTTCCGAGATTGAATAAATTTAGATTCGTACGCCCTGCGGTGATGCGGACAAGATATAAAATGTTTTATACGTGAATAAAAGACAATTCGGGTCTTTTTAAAAAAAATACCCATTCTCAAGTCCGAGACATGCGTCAGTTGTGATTCTCCCTCTTACCCAAGTGTGATACACGAAACATGAGTAAAAAAAAAAATAAATGTAATTCAGGATTGCGACATTTAAAGTGATTTAAAAAACTAACCCATAAAAACCAAGTTTTTATCATGCTCCCTTTCTCATTGAATCAGGTCTCGTGCCTATACACGCGTCGGGCTAATTACTCATTTGTATTGATCCAATTTGAAAAAACCATTAAAATTTCGAAAAATCCAAAATTATACTATATTTATTAAATTTTTTTTAAACAAAAACTTGTTAGATCATTTTTATCGTCGCCACGAGTCTGCTTGCAGAGTTTCAGCTCGATTGGATCACGGGGAAAGGGTTAAAAATCTATCCAAAGTTTTTTCGTCAGACATGCAAGCAAGAAAGCAGACGCTACGAGTTGAAAGAAAGGGAGTAAAAAAGTAACCCATAAAAACCAGGTTTTTATTATACTCCCTTTCTTTGTGAAATATAACAACAATTTAAGACGAATTAAAACATATAACATAACACTAAACTTACAGTAATTTAATATATTTCTAAAATGTCAGATGTTTTGAGCAAGACACTTCATGCTTTGAAGATTAAATTTAGATTTTAGATTTTAGACATTCGCAGTGAAGTACCTATTATGTATACCGACGGAGTAATTCAAATTTAGAAAATATTCCGCGACGTTATCGGGCCGCCGTTGCTAATAATCAAACTTTTCTAATGATTCCAATTTGAAAAAAACCAATAAAATTTCTAAAAATCCGAAATTATACTGTAATTATATTATTTTTTTTAACGAAAATTTGATAGATCTTCTTGATCGTCGCCACGAGTCTGCTTGCCAAGTTTCAGCTCGATCGGATCACGGGAAAAGGGTCGAAAATCGTTCCAAAGTTTTTTTTGACGGCAAGTAAGCAGGCGCCACGAGTTAATTAATACAAAGGGAGTAAAAAGACTGTAGAATACACGAAGTATTTTGCAACATTTTCAGAACAAATACTTTTAAAGCCTACATAATAAAGTAGCAGCCGGGAGGGCCTAGCAACAGTAGTAATAGCCGGAGCATATTGCTTTTTGCCACTGATGAATGATGGCATACTGCGAATTTGAAAAGTTTCGTTTCCATTATTTGGGTCGACACTTGTTAATGAAATTCCAACATATTTTTCATTATATGCGTAGGCGGGTTCGCCATATCGCGGAAAGTAGTTTTTAATAATGTTGTCATCGGCGCGATAAATAAACTTCACCGCGTTAACTCGCCGGCGTACCAGTCGCCACCTGGTCGTGCTGAGATTTAAATGTGACGTCAAAATTATTAATTTTTTGTGTTGATTGATACCGAGTGTTTCCAAAATTTTCCGTTAAAAAGCGGTTACAACCTTTTGGGGCTACATAAAAATGAAATATTACAAAATTAATATAACTGATTGTAACTCGATAATAAAGGTGTGAAGATAGATGGCACATATTTAAGTCACCTAAGATTTGCTGACGACATAGTAGTTGTAAGTAATACTATCAAAGAACTAAGTACAATGTTTAAAGAACTACACGAAGCTTCGAGCGAAGTTGGTCTTAAGATGAATATAAAGATATAATATTGAATATAAAGATATAATAAAGAATATAAAGAAAACAAAAATATTAAGTCCAGAGAACAAAGTCATCACTATCAATGATAATAATATTGAAATAATAGATGATTGTATATACCTAGGACACAAGATAAAAATGAACAAAGATAACCAAACAGCAGAATTGCCAAGACGAATAGGAATGAGCTGGTCTGCTTTTGGCAAACTCAAACATATCTTCGAGAACAAAGAGATCCCAATTAGCCTAAAAAGAAAAGCCTTTGAATCATGCATACTGCCAGTGATGACGTATGGAGTGGAGACTATGGCCCTTACAAAGAAAAGTTTAGAAAAGCTCAAATGCACGCAACGATTTATGGAGAGATCCATGCTTGGAGTAAGCCTAAGCGCAGAACTAGAGTAGTGGACATCGTGGACATGTTGCAAGGCAGGATGCTACAAGATGGCCTCCCAGAGGTCTGAAATGGAGACCTTGGGATGATAAAAGAGGCATCGTAGGACCTCAAAAGAGAAGGGCCGATGATATAGCCGCTGTGGGGGGAAAGAAATGGCTACAATTCGCAAACTACAAGGAAGGATGGAAAGGGAAGGATGAGGCTTATATCCAGCAGGGGAGAGACGAAGGCTGATGAAGAAGAAGAACTTGATAATGATAACCGATTGGGTCTAATATTTAGTACTTAGTGTGTGGTACTATCAGCGATCATCTTAAAAATACACGGCGTTATGTGATATCTTTACGATTAGTGTCAATTTGTAAATTCAAAATAGTTTCGCTAATAAATGAGGAAAAATATGTTTTTATTTCTTCACGGTAATTTTTACGGAAAGTAATTTACCTGGCAGATTCACTGGATTGATTGCGTTCAGAGTTATGAACAAGAGTGTCGCGGCGCTCCTCGCGAGCCTCTTAAATACCTGTTCCGGTGACCCTTCAGACCTTTGCGCACAGCGCAGACGGCGTCGGCGTCTTTAGTGTTTACCAACCGCCGCGATTTAGGCAAATGACGAAGAGTTTATTAAAAAAACCCTCTCGTAGGTACTCCGCAGACGACTTTCTGTGTCCAGTAGGTATTCAATTAATGATAATTTAATTCATTTCTTAACTACATTTTGCTGAAATATTTCGGTGGGGCGAGCATAGATAGCTTATTTATTTATTTACATTTGGGTGATTTGTACAGCGCCGTTTTTGAACTCACCTCAACGGTACCTTTACACATAAACATTATGAAATAACTTACTGGCTAAGGAACTCATTTGCTATTACTTATACAATGGATGACATGTAAAAAAAATGTAATTGACAGTTAAAACTTAAGAGGGCCAGGTCTGTTTGTTTTGTAGTTTATTCCATAAATTTGGTCAAGACGTCGCGAAGCGCGGTCACCGAAGTTAGTTTTTTGGACGCGATTTACTTCAACTAACCTACTTTTGATTTCGATGCTGAACGAAGTGTTATTGATTTGTACGCAATAATGCAAACTTCGGTAATATATTGAGGAGCCATGTTGTGAATTACTTTGAATATTGTGAAGCACAACCTATATTCAATCCTCTCTGGTTATATAAACCAGTGAAGGTTGTTTTGAAGATGTGTGAGGTATGCGTAAACTTAAATACAACGGTAATGAGCCTTGCGGCGGTATTAAATACAGATTGTAATTTATTTACTTCCTGTTTCGGGAGATGTGTGTAAATACCATTATAGTAGTCTAAGCGAGAAATAACGTATTCGTTTATTAATTATTATTATTAACATTATTTTAAGAATGTCTTATATTTATGTATATACCTACTGATACATCTATCTATACACGATTCTGATTTATGTCGCTTTCGATTACTTAGTGTTATTATCTATTATTATTAGATTATTATAGTGTTATTTGGTTCCTCGCGGTTATCTCCGACCAACTGGTATTCCCCGTGATGATATAAAATATATAAGACAAATCCTGAATCGAAAAAAAATATATCCTGGCACCCGTAAAAACCTCCGAGGCATAAAAAACTTTAAACTTATTTTTAGGTATAATAACCTAAAAATAACCCGCGATGAATCTGGAGGTGATCTTTGCATTAATTATTCGTATCGTCTCCATCATCAGTCTGCAGATGTTTATTTTTTAAGAACGAATATTTCTAAAATATAATATAAATAAAAAATAACATCAAATAATGAAATAAACAATATTGTTGTATATCATGTCCACTTCGACACAGGATTATTGTAGTGAGAGGGCACTATATTCGTTTATAAATATTAAAAATGTTTATAAATTATTAATATTTTTTATATTTAAAGCATTAACTTTGCGGTTAGACATTATAATAGAGTGTTAGTTATATTTGTATAAACCGCTACCAGATTTTAGGTCTACCGGTTTCGAGACGTACCTGAGACCAACACTACACTACTATGTTCACAACACTATATACCACAACCATAGTATTGTAACCTTTCACCAAAATATATCACATGCGTGTTAATCTTGTCAAAGACTAGCAGCATGCACTAACTTGCCTACATAACGATCAGGAATCTCCCTCATAGATTCCTGATCGTTCCTCATCGTTAACTGACACTCTGTTATGTTTATAAATAATAAAAATAAAATAAACAAATTAAAAACATACACTTTTAATCTGATAATTGAATCTCACCCTATTGGAATATTTATTCATTTTTATTATCTATTATAGGTAGGTACATTGCTTCTTTATGTGGCTCTCTACGCGAAGTAGTTTATGTCCTTTGCGCCCTTTGTAAGTTGACCTTTTTGGACACGCGGAGCACGCAATAAGATAATGGCTACTTTCGTAAGCCAAGACATGTAAATTTTGTGTCCAAATATGTGCCTATTATGCATGTAAATTGTTCTTTAGCGTCTACCCTACTTAATTATTGCAAGATTGAGATGCGCCAAAACTGTTTGTGTATTTTAAAGGGTTTACACATCGCTTTTTTGTTCACTATTAAAGGCAACGAGATGGAATCACCCACTTTCAGAGTGACGTAACACTTTTTATACTAGAAGAAGTCCAAGTGCGCAAAAATAAAGGGAAAAATCCAGCAGTTATCGTACACTTTGTTCCTTACGGCAATGCGAACAGGTGAATATTACTTGAAATATTATGTAATTTGTAATGTTAATTATGCTAATTGTAATATCATGTTAATAATTATTCTTATTTATTTTTTAATATTAAAATTACATAAAATACCCCTGCCATTCCTTAACCTATCTACCAGTAACATTTCGCTTACATTTAAAAATATTTTGCTCGCAGGCATTCATTTGTTAAATCGTTTATTTGAGTCGTATATTTCCAGACACCGCTAACTCCAAATCGAATCAATTTACAGCAGGTCAAGTAATTTATACCTTATTGTGTGAGATGTTATTATCCACACTGTTAGTTTTTCTAGGATGTTTGTTTACATTTATAACAAACTATCCGGAAAAACTAACAGTGTAGATAATAACATCTCACACAATAATGTATAAATTACTTGACCTGCTGTAAATTATTTTGGTATGGAGTATGGAGTGGTAGCGGTGTTTGGAAAAATAGGACTCATTTGAACAAATGGAACGTTCATAGAGACGTATATTTTCACATCCAGTCAAGTAACAATGTGCCGGACGATTATAGATTTATTTGCATTGTTAAAATTGTTAAATATCAAATGTGTGGTGTTTACTAATTACTAAGTATGCAGGGTTATTCGTAAAACACTAACAACCTCGCAGGGCTATATTCCTGCCTTGATTATGAGTCGAAAATGTTCAAGCTATTATGACCTAATATCAATAGTTTAGGAGATATGCAACATCAAACTTTGCATTTTTTTTCAATATATCTGACTTATTTTTTGTAAAACGTTGGACTATCATTACAGTAACTTATATCGAATATGAAAAATTCATTCTCTTTAATACAAGTCAAATAAAAAAATAAACACCTTCGAATTCCAATTGGAAAACATTCCAATTAGAATTTTTTAAGGGTTTTTATGATTTTATTTAACTTGTATTGAAACGAATGAATTTTTCGTAATCGATATGAGTTATTGTAGTTATATTCCAACGTTTTACAAAAAATAAGTCATAAATATTGCAAAAAAAAATGCAAACTTTGATGTCGCATATCTCCTTAACTATTGACATTAGGTCATAATAGCTTGAACATTTTCGACTCACAATCGAGGCAGGAATATAGTCCTGCGAGGTTATACATGTTTTACAAATAACCCTGTATATAGGTATTAGCTTTTTTAAATTTTGAGGTTAATTTCTGATCGCTACTCAATTGATATTTTTAATTGTGAGATGTCAAATGTTACACATCACATGCGACTTCTATTATTGCGCCTTTGCTGTTATTGGTCCCACAATTTATAGTATAAAGATGCGAACCCGCCACCCTTGTATAAAGGTGCCGCGCGCCGCCGGCCGAGCGGGGAAATGTGTTTTCCGCCGCGACCCGGCGGCGCGAACGGAAAATCGCTCCGTGCATTTTGATATGAATTAAATTCGCGCGCCGATCCGCTCCGACCTTGAGGGGACGCCGAGTGAACGACCCGAGAGATGTCAAAAGCTTTGTTGCCTCTGCGCGCGAGGCCGGCCGACGTGTTCTGCTCCCGGTGCTTCTTTTCTATTTTTCCCGCGCAATTAATGCCCGTTTTTTGCAATCGTGAATCATGACGACATCGGCACCCCCCTCCCCCTCCCACCTCTCCGACCGCCACCGCTCCGCTGCCGGGCAGATGCAAGTTCAGGAATAATCCAAGACTATGGTCCCGTTGTTCATACAATGAAAATAAGTATTGCACTATATAATTTAATGTCCTGTTAATTTAATCTTACTAAAATAATCGTAATCTAAATTAAACAAACCAAACCTAATAACCTAACCTAACCAAACCTAATAACCTAATCTTACCTCATATGTTGCCTATGAAATGTCAAAATATGCAGTCCATTTTTAGAAACTTTAAAGTGTAATATCTTATTTAATACTTACTTTTTAAACGTAAATTATGTTTCATTTTGTTATTAGCACATTCAATAATATAGTGAAATAATCATTTTCGTTGTATACGCAATGGGACCATTATCTTGGATTTAGCCCAAGTTCATCCTGATCGTCAAATGTATATTGTAAATGTAACAGCAAAACCACTATTTATTAAATTATCAACAATATATCTATATTTTTGCAAATTTACCTTTTAAATATATTTTCATATTTTTCATTAATTACATTTGCGACAGTGGTTTGTGAACTCCCCCCGCTAATCCTAAGTTGACATTTCACTGTTTATATTTTAATAATAAATTTCGCTTCTAATCCACTAATTTTTTTTGTCATTTTAAGTATAATTCTTATTTTGAATACTAAAATTCGCGTTTAAATTTTATTCATTTTATCATCATCATCATCATCCATTCGTATCCTCATCCTAGGTGGTACTATTTGACCAGTCAATGCTCGTGTAATCATTTTTGTTGTTTTTCGGCTTCCGCCGGCTGCCTTCCCTCAGGAATTGCAAAGAAGATACACTCTGACAATTGCTCTTCTGGCTCTTGCAAGACGTGTCCTAACCACCTTAATTGAAATCTTTCTATGTATGGGAATAAAGGCTCTAAATCGAGTGTCTATTTATTAAATATAGTTCTCCAAATTGTATTATGTACACATTTTACTTCATGAAAGGGACTAATAATTTTCGTATCATTTATCAGCATATTATTCTGTGTTTAGCAATGATTATCAGTTTTATTAAAACTTTATCTATATTATCAGTTTTATTTACATTGCTGACAACATTACGCTGACTTACAAAATAATTATAATTATTTATATTGTCATGTTCCATTATACTGAATGCAGGTGTACGTGTTATCATCTCAAGTATAACAGTTTTCTCATCAAAAATATCTGATTTAATTTTTTTTGTACGTGTCTACGATGTCATTGATTATTTTTTCTTAATTCAATTATAGTGACGTACACAATAAACATACACGAGATCGCTTAGAGAGAGAGAGATCCACACGCACAGATGTTAAAATTTATTAGTATGTATTAATAAACTAATTTGTCTGTAGAATTATTCTAAAACACGTCTTCCTCATTTACGGCTTATCGTAAATTTATTCAGGAGTAATAGACGAATTTGAATATTCGATTGATTAAGGACCACATTAAATATAATTAAATGTGTGATCATGGGTGTTCCAAGAATCGGGCGTCCATTGCAGTCAAATTTTCGATAGATGTCTCTTGAGTTTTTTATGAATATTTAATGTATGTTTTTCACATTTATTTTCGCAGATTTCCCTCGCTTCGTTAATCTGCGTTTATTATAATTAACTGCATCTCGATGTATCTAATTTATTATCGCGCTCAGCCAATAACATTTCAAATATTCATATTTTTTCAACTTGACGTGTTTGCTTTGTTTCCAATTTATGTCATAGTCATTATCCGTTTTCGACGAATCGTTACTACGCAATATTTATTCAGTACTGATTTTGTTTTATGGGAACCGATTTTAAGGATTTTTTTCATGTCATCAATCAGGCGTTTTTAGACGATGTCCAAATACGCATAATTAAAGTCATTATATAACAAAAAAATTATTACTCAGGATTAGTATTTTTTGTGTTTTTATTATATTATGTTCCTTATTATTTAAATAAACGATGCTAGGGTATATCTATACTGTATTTTTTATATAGTATTTGTTTAACGGTGTTATTAACAAGTGGTCTAACTTTGCGTTTTTATTTTATCTCGAGAGATTATCAGGACCCACCGAATATTGTTTACGTATCTAACTTTTTTTTATTAGACTTGTCTTTTCATGCCTAATGATTCGATCTGTTCAAATGAGTTATAATATTGTTTATTAAATACAAAAGTATTATTTCGCAGTAAGTAAAACAAATCTAGGACATCTTATATGTATGTTCACTGAGGGGCGTGTTCCCAACTTTGCAGCTCTCATAAGATCCAGGGTGGCAGGAATGAGGGAAAGGATATACAGCTCCGGAAATATCCTTATCCTGGAAGCCCGCCTTACTCCAGCATCCAGCATCGATGCACACTGGAGAAAAATACTGGCCCCGCATAATTGACTTGCCATCGCTCGTTAAAGCCGCTAATATACGATATTTTACGATAAATTTCTTTTAATACTTGTAATACTTCTCCTCTATTTTATATGATTTTATTATTTCTCTTTTATTTTATATAATATTTTTAATGCGTGTACCTACTTTTATATGGAATGTGTGGGATTGCACAAACCTCCCCACATTCTGGAATAAAGTTATATTTATTTATTTATTTATAAAGTTTCTTGATAATAATTTGTCCCGGCAATTCTTATTTTTTAGGAAGAATGTTATCACTAGTAGCTATTATCACGGGTAACGGTAATATATAAAATATTTGGAAACTGATAAGACCAATTTACTTATTATCGTGCCTTTTTTGTTGGGGTAGGCAGACAGGACACTAAATCATATCTGGCTATTTCCTGGTATACCAATTTTCCCACGTTCACTTTCCTACGTCTTGCTAATAAAATGTTTTCGAAATTTTACCAATAAACAGTATTATACTTGACAGCTTTGTGGTCAATTCGGTGTAAATAATAAATGAAAAACTTGTTTACATGCTAACAATTTTTTTTTGTATTAATTCGTTTAAAGAATTCATACTCGTGTATAAATTTATAGACTTTTGTGTGAATCTATATTTAGCTATTTTTTTTTCTTTAATACCTTTTATGATTGTGATTTTCATTATTAATTCCCAAATATTTTTATGTTTTTGGAGTTGTACCCGTTTCGCACTAAACAATCGATACGTAATAGGCGTACATAGAATTATTATTTATTTATTTAATTAATACACGGTACAACGTACACAAAACAATATATATAAACATGTTTAGATTGATAGGTAATAATAAAAAAGGAGATAAGGTATAATTCTATCAAAAACAATTAATAAAGTGATATATAAAGAAAAATAAAACATTACTTAACATAAAGTATAACAAAATTACATCAAATGAAATAATAAAATTAATAAATATGAAAGTCAACAATCAATAAAACTACAACAAATTAAAATAATTATGTCTGAAATTCAAGAAGCAACAAAATGAAATAATTGTAAACAAATCAAATCTAAAAATCAAGAAGCAATAAAAATGACAGTAAAATAAAATGAAATGTAAAATTCAAAAATCTAAAAACAAGAGATATATAAATTATTAAAAAGATTATAAATGAAATGTCTTATATCAAAGGTTTTATTGAAACACATTATTTTCTACGTAAGATAATTTGATTAGAATTCAATATTATAAGTCGGAATAAATAATGGAATCGTCCAGAGCAGAGATTTATATTTATAATGCGTTGATTAAATGTTGTATTAATTTCTTATCTGCGTTGGCAATTATAATTTTCTCCGACCTGATTCCGATGACCAATTGACATTTGCTTTAAATAAATTAATTTCACATTGTTGACCGATTCCGTTCACTCTATCCGCAAAATATAAAATGTAATCTCTTAGTTGCAATATTATTTTTTGGCTGTGTTCACCAGGAACACGATGCCAAAAAAAAAAATATTAGGGCTGCGACGGTAGCAATGTAACAATTTAATCAAAAAATATTCGCGTTGGACTGTACGTTAGCTGCAACTGTCAGCTTCAAAGTACTCGCCTTATGCATCTATGCACTGTCTAACACGGTGTTCCCATTCCTGATAAGCAGACCTTGAGCCAATTTTAGGAATTCTGACGAGTATCTCACTTTCCGTTGGATTTGTCAGTTACATTAGATAATCTTAGTCACTTTAGTGCAGCTTTTCATTTTAGAAATCGCCAGAAATCATAGCTAAGTCAGGGAATAAGGAGGATGGTCTAGATCGGTAAAGGCTTGGTTTGGCCACAGAATCTACCATGTATCATAATAAAAATGACGCTGCTGAGCTGAAAATAGTCGCGTTGACATAGAAATTAAATTAAAATAGCTGCTTAAATATCACGTCGTCACACAAGAACACACTGTTCAAAGGAACACACTGTTCTTAGTTAACACTACTTTACTTTTAGATTCCTGTCTAAATTGTGAGTCGAATTTTTTTTCAAGCATCAATGTCCAAATATCAATAATAAGTCAGAAATATTAAAAAAAAGCAAACCTTAAGTCGCTCATCTTCATAACCATTGGTGTTAGGACATTTTTGCTTGAACCTTTTCGACTTATACATTAGACAGGAATCTACCTGCAAAGAATTGCGGACTAGCTTTATTATATAGGTCAACCGCCGAGAGGTTTTGTATTACTCGTGGAAAAAGAATTCGTGTCGTTTGCATTATCATTGGCTTCATATAAAAGAAGAAGACGAAGACAGGCGATAACATAATGGGATGAATCATATCAATGCTCTCACCTGTTGATCTATGTACTTATATACCTGGTGTAATGGGATGTTAATAATACTTTTAAGCTATGCTATAGTCAAATAAATGTACATAAAATACATAAATTAATTAAATAACAAAAAATATATATGTATCATTACCATCACCAACGGCGACATCTATGTCATAGGAATTATAAACATTCGACAGTAGATGGCCTTCAAATATTTAAAATAAGAACTAAAGAACAAATACATATATACAACTTTCAACATTTTTATACTGTATGGATGTTTTTACGGTAGAATCTGTGTGCCTTGCATTGTGCAAAGTGATCACTTAACCAGCTAGTACAGGTCATAAGCGTTGTGGCCAACTCATAAAGACTTCCATACATGTTTCCTATTCTCGTTGTCTCTGTGAGACTTCTATAATTTATCTTAAATAAAGAATTTAAAAAAACTTTTGTATTTTTGATAATGAAAAAAACAGTGCGTGCGTTTTAATCATTATAAAAACTACCTTTAAAAAGATACACGCATATTATACCGTTTTATTATTTAACCGGTCGGGTGCCGGAGCGCAGATGTGCGCTCCCTACACACGTATGCGAATTCGATCTATTTTACCTGCGTTTATGGGTATTTAAAGCTTATTATTGGTTGTATCTCAAGTTTTTGAATGAATGAACGAGTTCTATTTGTCAAGTAACCTCATGTGCCGCGCAAACCGGACAAAAAATCATTCAAAATGTCGTCTTCGAACCGCGCAGTAATTATGTTATTTATCTGTTAAAAAAAGTGTTTATTTTTAAATGAAAAAATGTTAAAATTAAATATTTTTTGATTTTTTGATATTTAGAACGAAAATATTGAAATACAATATCTTTAGTGTTATTGCTTCCATGGTTTTATTTTCATCTTAATGAATAAGTAATTATTGTACAAGTAATTATTATTGAAATATTAGTAATTATTGAAATCTGTATATTGAGAAACCAGAAACTGCAACTTCTTAGCGATTATTGTTGATTTTTACATGAATATAACCATCACAAAGTGTCTAAAAAACAGCAATCGTGCGCGAAATTGCGCGGCAGACGGAGTACATTCCGCGTTACATACAGCCGGTACCCGACCGGTTGACAGTTGTGTCCGGGGAAACGTGTTCGTACTTTGAGTGAGTGCACGAGGAGTGTGCCATCATCACCATCGATCTTCGCTTCTTCACAGTATAATAAAGCATACAGTATGTTGTCTCGGCAGTGTCCTTGAAATAAATACCTACGGCCGCTTGGTAGTTAAATTTGGTTAAACACGCACCAGGGCTGCTCATTGACTGACTATGGTTTGGGGTGTCATAAATTGACGCAAATGTATGCGTGGGAGCGTCTCTTGCGTCCGTACGTTACTGCAGCCCTGCGGCGACCGCGCATACCGAAGTATACCGAGATTTCGAAGGGCGTCGATTCGGCTGTTTGTATGAAGATATAATACTGTATGTTTACTATACTGTGGCTTCCTCCCGTCTCGTGACGCTGGCGACCTCGGCAGGTAGCGGCTCGTGACAGCCGCGGCCGGTCGCGCTCCGTGCGCCCAGGAGTTCGAGCAAAAAACGCGGCCAGACCCCCGGCCTTAGAGTATATACAATTGTATATACTCTAAGCCCCCGGCGGTCCCAGCTCCTCCTGCCGACCGGCGCGCGCGCGCACTAATCGCGAATACGAATATTACACCAACACCATTGTCTCCTCCAAAATATCAATATTCTATAAATAATTTGGCAAATGCTGTATATACTGAAAATGTCTTCAAAATTGAAACTGTTTTTATATCATATACCTAATTGTTTATTTATTTAATAAATTGTGTTTTTCCTCATTATTTTATGTGAGTAAGAAATCGTCAATTTATTTTTTTATCACTTACTTACCATCACGCCGTTTCCCCGCGGGGGTAGGCAGAGAGGATAGAGCGCCATACTCTTCTTCCTGACATACAACTTTCGCTTCGTCTACATTCGTACATCTTCGCATGCAAGCTCGACGGTTGTTCAGGCTTCTAACAGGACCATCTTCCAGTATCTGGTTAATCTGGTCGTGCCACGTCTTACGTGGTCGCCCTCTCTTTCTGGCGCCGTCAACACTTGCATCATATATCTTTTTGCCATTCTTTCCTCATTCATTCGCTCAACATGCCCAAACCACCTGAGCGACCCTATTTTTATTCTCTGTATTATGCTACGATCAGCTTTACATTCATTCCTAATATCTTCATTCTTTACTCTATCATACATGGATTTACCACACATACGTCTAAGGGACCTCATCTCCACTGCATTCAATCTACTTTCGTTCCTCTTCTGCCAGCTCCAGGCTTCGCTTCCATACATTAGTGTCGGTACCAGAACTCCATTATGTACATTTTTTATCATTGATGCGATAAATGATCTCCAAAATTGCCATCTTCCTGTATATATTTTTTTCAATTTTCACTGTTAATTAGTTATTACTAGGGATGCATCCGATACCGATTCATCGGCGATATCGTGGGGTTTCCGATATATCGGAATCGACGATATTAATTTGCCGATACTCGGATACATTTTGAATTTCGCACTGTAGATAATCCGTGTGTAAAATGCGCCATCTTCACGCTTCGTGCTTAAACGCGGCAGAATTTATCTTCGCTCGGGAAATCTCCGCGTTTCATAATTTCATTCCGAAAACGGATTACGTGTCGCATCAATATTCTTACTATTCTGAAACTATGCCAAAGGCTGTGCTGTGAAAATAGGGTTAAATTGCCGGTGTCCTAGAGTGGGGCTCGAACTACCGGCCACCAGATCACTAGGCGAGCGTCATGACCACTACACCAACAAGCTACTCGTATAATAATCTGAACGAAATGTTCTGTTAAATTTCATTATAAAGTAAACATTCTAAATAAATATTATACAAGTAATTTCGTCTGCTTTTTAAACCCACAATTTTTTTACATCTTTTGAAATCCGTTATCGTCGATACTTTTTTTTATAAATATCGGTATCATATCGGCGAAAGTGCGTATTGATGCATCCCTAGTTAATAGTGTGTATTCACAATCTTTTGCGTTAAACAAACAAATCGGCCTGGAATCTTTGAACGTGAGCTTCTCGACACGACGATACATGAAAATGTAAAATATGATTTTTTACAACGTTGTGTAAACTCGACTCAGACCTTTCTCAGCTGAAAGATAATATAACATGACATTTAAATCGCGTGTACAGGGCACGACTTATCTGAGTATTCAGTTCCAGCACAGAATACGTCCGAAGATAATCCTTATCAGAGGGTTCCCTCGACAATGTTTGCGGGACAATCATTATGATGTAGGTTTGACGCGAGGGGAATTCGGCGAGGGTTTCAATTTCGGAAGGACGCTGTCGAGGATTTAATTTTCTTGCTCGTGCTGACGGCTTATTAATTAACTAGCCCGACGTTGATGAAGCTCTTCTCCCGTTCCTCCAAAGTTGAAGCTGTTATGCGCCCATATTCTGAAAATAGCAAAATTGTTGTTTGGTGATTGTTAATTGTTACCGCAACGTGTATGTTAATGTTACAATGTGTCAATTCGATGTTACTCTAAATAAACAAATATTTTTGAATTTATGAAAAATACACAATCGTAGATAGATAGATTTATTTCACATTCATAGGTGACAACTTTTTACATTGTTTACTAAAATGTATAAGCATGTGTCATTGTTTCTGAGGGTCTTGGCAGCAAAGTAAACACTACATTATTTGACGCTCTGCCTGCTACATTAGTATTTTACTGTATTATAGCAGAGAGTGCTCTTCCAGTAGGTACAGTATGTGTGCAAGAATATTTATTATTTATATAAAGTAGTTATTATATGAATAAATCTTAGTGCCAATAAAAAGTAAGTAATAATAATAATTAATTAAAAATAAGGCCAAAATTTAGATGGAGTGACAGCGTCCTCAAAGACACCTCTGCCTTGGAGCCTCGGAACTGGAGAGAGCTTGCACTAGTCCGAGATGAGTGGAGGAAGATTATTGAGGAGGCCAAGACCCGCCAAGTGTTTTAGTGCTGATGATGATGAATTATTAACAAATTTAAGATTGTTTAAATAAGTACTTCTTTAAAGTGAGTTTAAAAAACTCTACACCTAGAATTTGTTTTAACGAATTAATACAATTGATACTAGATTTTTTCTTTTTTGTAGATACGCCAAATTGTCGATGTAACTATATACCTGCGATTTTTCTGAAAAGTGTTATTAGAATTCATTAATTAACACACGATTAAATACGACTGTGATTTGAGTGATAATTTTCTGATACGCACGTTTGTGGGGCGCGACCTTGAGCCGCAGCGGGATCCTTGAAATTTCGTTCGCGATCTCGTTTCCCGGCTCGGGCAGGCGGTGATTGGCCACTCGGCCGCCGAGTTCGTCGGGCTAATTGTTTGGGACGCTTTATCTGCGTCGCCTGCAGCCGCAATCGTGTTTCGGGGTCTAGGTCGCCGAGGTCGCTCGCCACAATTCTCAAAACACACATTTATCTGTGCGGCTGGGCGTTCTGTTTATTTTTTGATAACCGTGTAATGTGCGTGCTCTTCGACACATAGTGGTGTAACCGACAAAATACTGATTGGTCTGAATTTCGCATGCGTCCGAAATGGTCTGTGTACGGTCTTTGGCGTCAGTTAGTTGACACCACTGTTACTGAAGCATTTTAATACAATAAAACCATTGACGAATCAGCATTGAATATGAAATGATTTATATTAATATTTATGCAATAATATGTATTGTATAGAAAAATATTAAGCAACCATTTTTATTACATCAGTATTTTTTTATTTAAAAATTATGTTTCACTCGCACATTTGGTGATAAATTTGATTTAATGTCAAATGTCAAAATTTTCATGTGTCAAAATGTTGAGTCAAATTCTTATTATTTTCGGCTCAGAATTAAAAAAAATCATTAATATCTCTGCAATAATATATATTGCTTATAAAAAACATTCAACAATGATTTTTCAAATTTTTTTTTATTTAAATATAAAATAAATGAATAATATAGACGTACCACTATAACTTGGCGTGCGAGGGAGGGCGTCCCTATCGCCTAACAGAAGTTGTCAGGGTGTAAATTTATTACACAATACATAATGTACAGAATGTCCGGTGGCCGGTGTCGTATTAAATACAGAAATTTGGTCGGGCAGCACTAAAGAAACCGTGCAGTAATGGCGGCCGTTCTATCTGTCAAACTGTTAGACGGTAATATCGGTCATTCTTTTTCATGATCACACGGAAAAGTATAGTCGCCATCGAGACGCGAACCCGGAAATTTCCATTGCCATTATTACCATTTACACTACAACGGCCCTCTATAGAAAGACTTCCATCCATTTTATTGCCAGAAAGTATCAAAATCTAAATATAATAATTTCAAATGGAATCACGTTTTATTTTCCACGTCGCGATTTTACAAAATACGTTTTCTTCAAAAGTCTTCGGTGTCACTGGTGTATTTTGGCTACGCTATTTCGCTCAATGGTTTTTGTTATTAATCCTACCTTTTAGACAAAATTATTTCATAAATCGAAATATTTTTCTGACAGTATTTTACCGTCGAATAATTTCAATTTCAATTCAAATCATGAAAATTTTGTTACAATTTGTAATTTTAATAGTTATTTTTTCTCATAACGACCGTGATTCGCACTGTGGTCTAATTTAAAAGTATCTTACGACTCGGGCCAAAGAGTTTGACAGAAGTTTTATGCAATTGTACTAAATGAATGGAATGTATATTATTTTTTCAATTGGTTGAGCAACTTTGTAAATAGACATTTAAAAAAATATTTTTATTATTTGTTTTAATCTACTTATATATTTATTAATTACACCTACACGTTTCGGAAAAACCTTTCCATCGTCGGAGTGTTTTATATATCGCACCTTTGCGGAGAGACTGTGATATTTCGAAATAATTGATTTTACAGGAGACTACTTTCAAACTTTTGAATTAGAGTGATATTTTGTCTCAGCCGTTTGTGGGGCAAACCATTGACGATATCATTGGGACAAACGGTGCCACTTTTTTGGAGTTTATAGAACTCGACGCTGTGGTTTCAAATTTGCAAAAAAAAAACATTTTCTCGAAATATCACAGTCTTTCCGCAAAGGTGCGATATATCAAAATATCTAAATGAATGATTTCTTTTTTTTGGTTTTCTAAATTACTTAAGTATTTAAAAAATTAATAATTTTTTTAAATATTTTTCTGTAATCATGAACTTCAGCAATAATAATAATAATTTAGAAAACCAAAACAAAAGACATCATTCATTTAGATATTAATATATAAAACACTCTGACGATGGAAACGTTTTTCCGAAACATGTAGGTGTAATTATTAAATATATAAGTAGATTAAATTTTTTTTTTTGGAATGTATATTGTACATATATTGGACCAGCGTCGCGCTCCGACTTCCGCCCTGGTGCCGCTCCAAGGTTACCGACCACGTCCAGTGGAACGGTGAAGCTGTCGCCGGTGCCCAGTGCGATTCTGTATTTACGTAACGCCCGTTCGATTTCTGTACGGGACACGTCTCATTTTCGTGTGTTGTATTCATATTTTTATAGTATCGATAACCCGATCGGCCGGTCAGAGGTGACGGCGGGGAATCCACATTTCATACCTACTTATAGCAGTAAGCAGACTCCCGACTATCCGGGATGCGGATTAACCGGGACAAATTTGTGAAGTGATTGAAAAATATTTCAGAATATTTTTGAGTTTGTTAAAATCTTTCAGAACGGTAGTACTGGATTTCTTGTCACAGAGACATTATTAATCAATTAATGTATATTATGGATGTCTCACAGAGACGAAACTGTATTTTATTATTATGGGAAAGTAGGTATAGAAGTCATTTATGGTGTATATCGGACTTACGACCGATCGTATGGTAGGCTTAAGTGATCACTTTACACATATGTAACGTTCCCCATGTATGTATATTCTATCATGGTGGAAATGGCGAACGTTACATATGTGTAAAGTGATCACTTAAGCCTACCATACGATCGGCCTGATATACACCATAAATGACTTCTATACCTACTTTCCCATAATAATAATAAAATACAGTTTCGTCTCTGTGAGACATTCATAATATACATTAATTGAAAAATATTTTTTAAAACGAAAATGTTTCAAATTATTCATAATGAATGACCAGAGTCGAAAACATTAGCTGTTGGTTGTATCCAAAGAGGTTATATTTTGTGTTTATTATTCAATTTCTTTTAGTCCTTTGATTTATTACGGCTTCGTTGTTCGCCCTCGGCTGTTAGGGTTGCCACAGATTGTATTTCATTTGCGCAGTTAAAGATGCGGGGTGATTTTAGCGCGTCTTCTGGATGGTAAACGTAGTTTAAAAAGACATCTTGAACGATGGTTTAAAAAGGCATGTGATAAACTACCGTTCAAGACCTGTAATTAAGCAGTGATAAACTAGCTCCAATAGAAATCAAGTTTCGAGCATTCGCAGGAACAAATTTCCAAAAAATGTAAGTGAAAAAGTTTTGCAACCCTGCAGCGACAGCATTTTTGTTTTGCGTAAACACACATGTGCGCGATTTTTGGACATTTAGCGTGAAAAATGATGATTTTCCAATGCTTTTTGATTAAACGTTAAATCGATTATCCGGGATTTTTTTCATCATCCATCCCGGATAATCGGGAGTCTACCGTATTTAATAGCGGACGTATTACTAATGAAGGCGGCAGGGACCCGCAACTCGGGTACATATATTAGAATGGTTCAAACCAATGATATAATAAACTGTAGATACGTGAATCTTGGCAACTCAAAACTAAGGTGACTGGCTTACTTGCATTCGTTATCCAACGGACCTTCTTTGTGATCGGGCGCGACGCTACGCGGAAAAGGGAACAGAGTATCGTACACCATTGTACGAATGAGTATGTTATTTTAGTCACCGTGACTTCAAATTACCCGATTTTTTACGTGATTACTTGATTATGTGATTTGTTCTCTCTTTCAATGCAATATTTGCTACATATGAAAGTCGGCTAGTATGGGAATAACGTGTCTATATTAATGTCAATGGTCCATACAGTGTCCGTACAATGTCTCATTTTTTATCTGTAGGATTACACTAGCGATCGTCTTAATCTACAATTGTCCCTGATTTTATTTTTACAATTGAGTCAATCGACGGGGGAAAAAATAGCCGGCCGTTTCAACTCGGCACAAGTTAAAATTCCAGCACAACCCAGTGTCAGACAGCGGCATTCCAAATGTCGTACTCATGAAATCATACGCCTTGTTTGACATCATTTTCAAAGTGAGTTCATTTCAAGAGTATGTACATCATTTTGTGAGTTTGGTCACGGTCATTTAAGTAGCTGAAAATCAAAACCTACCTAAATTTTTGAGTAATATTTGTTTCAAATCAAAGAAAAGTTTCACATCTTGTTTATAACTTGAATAAGCTTATTTTTAATAACCGATAACTTCAGATTGATACTTGATATGACAGTTAATTAATATTATAATGTGGTTGAGAATATTTTATTTATTTATTTCATCATTCGTTGTAGAGGAACAAAGTATCGTTTATTAAAATAAAATTTATAATTACATTTGTTTTTAATCATGCGAGTTTATTTCTTAAAATGAAAAGTTTCGTTCGTATCAGTGTAATAAAAATAATAAATGTTGTTTCCACCATCACCCCGGTGAAGTAAATTATTATGTTATTAATTTGATTAAAAATAACGAACCACGATGTTTTTGCAATAAATATTAAAAATGTTAACCAATATTTATTTTGTTTAATTTTCTTTACAGGATATTTCAACTTAATTAATTAATTAAGGTTCATAAATAAGGCTCATAAATAAGCATGCTCAAAGCTAACAATCAAACACACATGCTTATTAGTGGCATGCTCTTGTCATAGAACAGAAGGAACTCTAGTTCAAAATTGAATCTTTGTAAACTGAAAAAAAAATTCAAGTGAATCAATAAATCAAAATATTTTTGATTTTAGTTTCTATAATTTTTATTGTAAAATTTGAATCAATCATGTCTTTTAATAAAGTTTCATAAATATTACTTCTTGCTATATTATTTTTACATAGCGATTCCTATAATAAGTCACGAAAAGTAATGTTTTATCATCTCCCCAACGCGCCATATTTGTTTCATCTGTCGCGGACTGCGAAGATCGCATTGATAATCTATACTAGCCGCGAATGACATAAGCACGCTTATAATAAGCAAGTCTGTTCACACACGCTCGAAAGATACCCTTTCTCATGGTGAATGACATTAGCATGCTCATACATCAACCGGCGGTCGGTTTTTGAGCATGCCACTAATGAGCATGCTTATTTATTTATTTATTTAGAGTATTCACAAGTTCACAGTACAATAAATCAAAGAAACACCTCGAAATATCCTACTGGAGCTCAATTATGAACGACTCAATTATTACTAGCAATGTGCATACACACACGCCACTAATAAGCAAGAGCTAAAGAAGGTCAACACTGCGCATGCTCACGTGCCACTAATAAGCATTTTATTTATTTTATTATATACATTTACGCAAAATTGCTGGAATTTTTAAAAATTCCATTTAGTAAAATGACTGTATTATCTCTCGAGAAATCACGTATAGACAAATCTGTCAATGTTGTATAATTCACAAAGAAAGTTTACCAAAACGATGTTTTGACTGAGCACATCACCTCGGCTGGCTCGTCACCAGCGCGGTGCTGGACCGGCAGCCGCGCTCCCGTCGGCGGTCGGCGGCCTTGGCGGCGGATTCGCACCTCGCCCCCCGCCCGCCGCCCCATGACATCACGGTCGGATGCTGTCTCTCCGCGCCCGACATTACAAGTCGCGGTGCGGGCGCACTGCACGAATGTGCATTATTCAATTTCTCACTCGTTTGTGTGAAAAATTGAGGCAATGACGTCACGCGGCGTACGCGGTATAATAATTATCTTGTCAATGAACTTGATCGTGTCAATGTACGAATTCTTGCTTCGCTTTTTAATCTCTAAGTAACATATCTATTTTATCGATACGAGGAGTGTCTGTTCAAATGCAGCTATTCCCATTTTTTTTTACAATTGTATTGCAATTCGTGAATGCTAGCGAATATTACACTCGAACCTGTTGAAAATTGTTTTAATGCAAGGGAGAATAATTAAAATACAATTGCGATAGAATTTGTAAACAATGAAAGTGAAAATAGCCCTATTTATGTTAAAGATTGTGATTTGAATTGACTACATTTTAATGTGTTTATATTTTATACTCGAAACGACCTCATAATATATTAAATACAAAATTAGTTCCTTTGTTTATATATTTTTAATGGCGTAATCTTAATTGTAAAGCGGAAAATCTTTTTATGCGAATTAGCAACAACTTGAGAAGTGTGTGTTGTCGCCGGGAAATTTGCATCTCTTGTTTTTTCTAGAATTTCTAGATTTTTATTTGTATAGGTATTTTATAATTTAATAAATGTATATAATGCGTGTAAGGAGGGTGACGAGTATCCATTATCTGCTTGACCATACGACGATATTCTTCATATTTGGTGTTAAAAATATCTAATTAAATAATTAAAAATAACCTAGTTAAACACCACTTAAATTTATTGTAAAATTCGACGAGGTTTCGCTACGACCGTAGCTTCTTCAGGGAGAATCTTAACAGTTAAGATTTTCCCTGAAGAAGCTACGGTCGTAGCGAAACCTGGTCGGATTTGACAATAAATATAAGTGGCGTTTAACTAAGTTATTTTTATTTATTTAATTATAATGTCCCACCACCAAGTGTTTGCTTCCTTCGAAAATTAAAAAATATCTATTGAGTTTAAAACATAATTGTGGGGTATAAAAGCAAAGGCAGCAACATCCAAAAAAATTTAATGCAGTCATCGAGGATTACTAACTTATAATGTACTGAATTCGAGATTTTACAGAAAACATGATTTTGGAAGGAATAGATACATAAAATCTAGAACCGTACACTTTTATACCCCGTATTTATAGTCTCAGCATATACGTGGGATGGGAGAGGGTTTCCCATTAATGATGTCGGATGGGAAAATAAACAACAATAAAGACCAAATGAATCAATCAATTAGAAAGACATACTGAGAAATCTAATCCACGAAAAAATATTTGGGATTCGAACCACGGATCTCCTCCCACCCGGGGCAGGCGCGTTATCCGATTACGCTACAGCGGCCTTGTACATTTCCACGAATGTGTCGACCTTACCTGTAAGTCGCATTTTATTTTTTCGTGGATAAACTTCACAGTAAGAACGTGTTCTTGAATATAACAATAAAGACATTCGAAAAATCGCCGCGTTTGACTCGCCCGGGAATGGCGGTCTGTCGGCAGTTTGTCATCGCGTGACGGTGCGGCGGGCCGGGGACGAGGATGGGCGGATCTCTGGGCGGATTCCCGGCTGATTTATCTGGCCGCGTGGGCTGCGGTCCCCGCTGACCCGCTTCGCCCCGAGGTGCAAGGTCGCGAACTGTCGATACATCGCGACTAGGGAATGCAATCCCGAGTCGGGATTGCTCTTTCGGGATTTCCAATCCCGCGGGATCCCCACGGATCGGGATCCCGAATACTTTTGTTTTTTTGTTGTTGTTTTGTTTATAGAGCTGAATGGCAATTAACGATAATGCCTTGCATTTTTATATCGGCAATTTTAATAAAATGTTCATTATTAATCATTGCATTAAAGTTTTTGTAGGCGCTTTTCCAAGCATCAATCAGTCAATGTATTAGAGCAAAAACTACTATCTAGTAGTAGTTTTTATTACTATGTTAGGTTGATAAAATACATCAAATATTATTCAAAGCTTTTTGAATGTTATTTGAATGTGACATGAACGTAACTTTTAAGTACTTACTAAAAGCTCTATAGACATATACAATTAAACATACAAAATGCTGAACAATCCCGATAATCTCCGTCCGATTTTTCGGTTCGGGATTGATCTCGTAAAATGCCTCGAGATCTCGCGGGATCAGGATTGCATTCCTTAATCGCGACTATCGGCTTCTCTCGAACCCGGAGTCTGTGGCATGATGAACCGAAAAACAACAATTTAATAATCTTTATTTTAATTTACACTAAATTAGACTTTATAATACACACGTCGAGCTATTTTCGTTCTACTCGTGATTTTCACTAAAGAATTTTTTAACGAAGAAGATTTCATTACAGAATTTTGTCAACTTATTCGAGTAGGGCAACAGTAGAGTATGGAGGATTTTCTGGAGGAGGTCATTGAAGGAAAGAAATATAGAATCGAAGACGTATTCCAGAAAATAAGTCAGAAATATTGAAAAAAAAATACATCTTTGATGTCGCTTATTTCCTTAACATTTCACCCAATTTAAAATTGAATGAAGAAGGCTCCCCCGAAGTTTTCGCTACCAGCTACTAGAGAATTATGTATATCAATTTGAAGCTATTTTCCAGCCTTTTGGACTATATTTTGTGGTTCTGTCACTTGATTAGAAAATCGTGTGAAAATATATATATGGAATAAGTGGACTCCATAGTAAGTATACACTTATTATAACAACGTCAAGTAAATATGTTAATGCCCTTAGAATGTGTGTTGTAATTTTCTACGGTGAACTCAAAAAGTCTTCTCCGATGAGTGGTGAAGTGATCCTCTTCTATATTTAATCCTTAATACCCTCTGGGATCATAATATGTCTCGTCCAGAGTGCCCTAGACAGTTTGTCAATATCAATAATCAATTAATTATTTGCATTTCTACCTTATCAATGTAAAAATTCTACATTTGAAAGTGGTCAGTTTAATACATCTCCTGTACGTGCGACTCTCGAAACTTGGGTGGTAAAATACAGAATTATTGTTAAACTGACGTAGAGGTGACAGCTTGTTTTTCACCCAATTTAATGAAAATCATTGTGTTTTACTTTGAGCAAAATTAATTCTGTTAACATCTTTTTAATTGTAGAGTATCTGTTTCTCCATAGAATCATTCTCATCGCTCTGTTTTGTTGAATTTGCAATATATCCGCCACATTTGTGATCAGTGATTTGTCCAGGTTCTCCCTCTCTTCTCGCAACACGCCCAAAGTATGAAACAATTCTTGCGTTTTCCTCCTTTTTTGCGCAAACCGTTTGGCGTTGGAACCATTTCCCCGAAAGAGTAGAATTTAAATTTTGTTGGCCGACGTACAAGACGAGCCGTGACGTGGCGCCTCTGCATCTCCGAGAGCTCTGCACCCAAAAACTCAGGCCGTATTCGAGGTCAGCTTCTACTGCACAACCGATTAGCCACTGCCAGAAGATTACGTTTAGTAAACGAACGTTTGCGGTGGCGGACCGGGAAGATGGAAAAGAACAGTGCATCAGAAATTTTATTTGATAAAATATTGAAAATACACAACACTAAACGGCTGTTGTGCAAATCACCCCTGCGGTGAAATATACGTATACGAAAATAGGGCTAAATAAATTATCCATTATTCGAGTCCTATTTGGAGCCTCAATTCCTTTTACAGTGAGCTGATCAAGGCCAATTTGCAACTCCCGTTGAATGTTTTTTGTCGTCTTCTTTCTATCGACTCGCCAGATTTGACAGTTGTCAAAGTTTGTGTAGGAAAATGACATGAGTAAATATATGATTAAATAAATGTATTTGTTTTTAGTAACACCCCAATTATATCTTGTTAAATGGCACGAATCGCTCTTTGACTAAATATTTATACTAATTATTTGATTGACTAATAATAAGAAAAATAAGATAATTCTCTTTGTTTGCGGCATCATAACGTATAATATATAATATCACATAAAAAGAAGTACTAATATTTTTTTAAATTTATTTAATTAATAATATATATGTATATAATGACAAGTAATATTGAAGTTTTACGTAGAGCAAATACAAACAGACAGTATAAAAGATATACATAGTAAAGCTCCGTAAAATTTCATACTTTGGTCATATAATGAGAGACGAAAAGTACTCCATCCTTCAGCTCGCCATGAAGGGGAAGATTGAGGGTCGCAGAGGAGTCGGAAGGAGGCGGCATTCCTGGCTTGGAAACATCCGAGAGTGGACCGGGATAGGAAGCGTGGAAGAGCTGTTCCGCCCTGGACAGGAAAAGTTTCTCCCAGATGATCGCCGACGTCGGAGGGACCCGACAGGGCACATGAAGTAGAAGAAGAATATATATATATATATATATTTTTTTTTTACAATCGTACATAGACAATGTTTACAGATCGATATTTTTTGTGTTTATCTAGGTACCTCACCAAAAAGAATTATGTTTCTTGTGTGTGTGTGTGTATTTAAAAGTATAAGGAAGAAATCGGTTGTTTCACACATATGTAGTTTTTTATTTTAAGTGTCGGAATGTAAAATTCCAGCCAATATTTCCGCTAAAATTATAGAAAAATTGACATTTGATAGATTTCTCGAAATTTCTCATAAGAAAATGACGGGTTTACATTAATTGACGGGACATTAATAATACCGTGCATTTTTGAGTGAATCGCCACCGAGAATAGGGCGGATTTTCATTGGCGTCGCGAAGTACGGAGACGTGCGCTCGTCTCCGCGGTTACAAAATTGGCACGGCCGCGGGAGGGACGCTGTCGACCCCGGGTGAAGAGCCCCCGTTACAATTTATCCGGATGACTCGGCAGCGCGGCCCGTCTGGGCGCGTCATGCGGTAACGCCGCGTCTCGGATCTACGGGCCGCTCGAATTTGAGCCGAATGATTAATTTCCCGTTTCGCGCCGCGTCGCGAATTGACGTGTCGCGCAAAAAGCGAGTACCGCAGTGCGGTCGAGATGCGCACTTGTGCGAATAATGTTCGGGCACCGAATTTTCGCCCACGCCCCTGCGGCGGCGGGCGCGCGGCTCGCCTTTCATGTCCCCGCGAGGGAATCTCGCTCCGAAAAGCTTTTAGTTAAATGCCTCCTCTAAAAGGAAGAGTGATTTCAATAGAGCAGACGTCTATGGCCTTTTTTGCATCTCCACTCGCTTATGAAATTCTTCGCTGAATAAATAATATTATTTTATACGAAGGTCAAACTACAAAAACTTCATAATTTAATTTAATTTTCTCGTGCCGTGAAATGTGCAGCGTTATTTGAATAAAAATATGATTTAGAAATAAATGTGTTTGCGTTGTGTACAAAAAATCGTGAGAAACAAAGAATTTGTAGGTATTAGCAATTTTTTTTACCGTTCTGCGTCTATAAATTCTATCTAAAATTCCTATCGCAGTGTATTTATATATTTGGTATGTCAAAATAAATAATGACGTTTTCTTGAAAAACAGTAATCATCTAAAGGAAAATCGAAGAACGATGTAAACATAAGAAAATGCAATTGATAACTATTAACAGTTATTTTTCTTTGTCGATATGACTTATTACTGCTGTCCATGCACTTAAAACTGTTTTCTCGTGTTATTCTCCAGACATTTCATGATTTTTTAGATATCATTAGGCATCAAAAGTACATTCTAATTAAAAAAATTTGGCGCTAACTATTACACATGTGAAATTAACAAATCATTTTCAAAATTTCAAAATGGCGGAGTTACATGTGCCAATCTCCTCCATGGCGCGAGTAACTGCTGGAGATAATCATGTCTCCAGGGATTGACTTGTTAAATGATGTAATCAATGTCTATTATGAAACATTTGGAAAAAAAATTTATGAAAACAAAATAGATTTTTTTTTTCTTGAGGAAAAAAGAAAAATTCGTAATTAAAAATGGCACATTTTTAAAAAGTCGTACGCTGCATGGTACATAATGTTATTAGTATGATGTAAAATTTTGACAAAGTTGGCCCAATAATTCGAGACATTGCTTCCATCAATATGAAAAAGGGAGTATCGAGTAAAACGCAAAAGAATAATTCAATTCTCCTACCACGCTAGTTTCAATTCGCTATAATACAGTCATTTTGGAATTTTTGAATGAGTGATGGCTTAAATTATTCATAGAAATCCAAGCTATAAGATAAATCAAAAAAATATTTTTTGAAAATATGAAGATGTGCCGATCTCATAGATCTAACGGATCTTACGATGCGTCTGTCTTACAGACTCCTTCAAACAATCTCCCAGATGGCATTTTCTCATTATTTTTCATCGTTTTGTAATATTTTCGAACGACTGTTCTCCCTTTGTGATCTACACGATTCGCGCTGATCCAAATGCTGTTTCATTTTGCTAACGCTCGGAGGGCAGCCGCTCCGACCGCCGCCGCCGAACGCCGATTGCGTGCTGTTGCGAGACGTCGGGGGCCGGTGACGTCACCTCCTTTGTTCTGGCGGCCAGGTGGGCCCCCTCCCCCCCCTGCCGCTCTACCCGTGCGCGGTGACGTATGGTGCCGGCGGTGGTGGTCGCTGGTGGAGCGGCGTCCGCGAGAGCCACTTCCGACCCTGAGACTCAAGGACAGAGTGATATAATGCACTCTCGGCTCGCCCGGGACAGGTGGACAGGTGACGAATTTTCGATGACAACTAGTCCGCAACGACACGAACGCGCTCGATTCTATTTCGGAGATACCACGATAAATAATAATTTTAATCCTGATTAATAAAAAGAAAACACTTTGTATAAAATCGCTATTTATTGAATAATCAACGTATTTCGGAGGTCAACACTCCCTTTTTTAGGATACAACACATACCAAAAATAAAAATTGAATTATAATTTATAGAAATACACTTTGTTTACACCACTTTTTTTATTATTGAAAAAAACTCAACATGTTTCAAAGCCAATGGCTTCTTCGTCAGGATAACAAAATTAAATTTAAAAATCGAAGTATAGATAAATTTCTAATTCAATACTTAAAAATATCTCAAATGTTGTTCGACCAGCTTTTTATAGTAATAATAAATTTTAAAAATACATATTAAAATAATCACAATCATTACAAGTCAATTTATAAACACCCGATTTTTAAAAAAAATTATCCTTATTTTTATTATTTAATATGTATTTTTTAAATTTATTATTAGTATAAAAAGCTGGTATTAGTATAAAAAGAATAACATTTGAGATATTTTTAACTATTGATTTAGAAATTTATCTATACTTCGATTTTGATACATGTTGAATTTTTTTCAATAATAAAAAAAGTGGTGTAAACAAAGTGTATTTCTATAAATTATAATGATAATGTCACCACAAAATAATTTTGCTGTGTTTGAAGAAGAAGTTAAAATTGAATGCCTAGACATTAATAGAAACAAAAAATAAACATAATAGCTACTTAAGTAAGAACTCATGTGAAAATAAATAATTTTTCTAAAAAAAGATCAAGACGGAAAGCCCACGGATTAATATTATAAAAATATATATGAAGATTGTCATGTCAAAAAATGTTTTATTAATAAAATAAAATACGTAGAAGAATTTTATTTTGAATGAAATAGTATAGTCAAAAAGGAAAAGCACCTTAAGTTTATCATTTCATATGTTTTTTAGATTTGTGGAATAATAATGAAGCTTAGTTTGTTTTGTATACAAAAAATACATAGTTTTCTTTGTCCATTCTTTTTGACAGTTACTGAAATCGAAAGATTTGTATTACTACGGTATTATTATATATGTATATTACTTGCACATACATTGCTTGCTCTCTTTATTGTTTTATCAATTTTAATGACTTGTTTGCACGGAGGAGATTTTAAAGAGATTTCGGATTCGAGACAATCTCCGAGGTACGGATTTTAATGCCATTTAATTTTCTTTCTTTCTTTTCTCGGCTCTTGTAGTCCCCTCATCTTAATTAATGTACTTACAAATAAATGTACCTACGTTAATTGTTCTTTCGTTACAAAGAATTATTGGAAGTTTATGGAATGAATTTAATTTTTAAGCGCATAAAAATACGATTTTTTAAAGTATGGATTATGTTATATACTTTTAAATTATTATTGTCAGTTCCTGTCAACCTGAAGTGAAATAGGGTCATCCTTGATCGATTTGTCATTAAAAATTGTACGTTGTTTCTTTCATTGATCGTCATTTGATGCTTAAATACTATTTATTGTTTATGTCGTGGTGTTCGCCGTGTGCATGTTAATTTTTATCGCAATATACAAGGTTTCATTTAGTATCCAGTCCAACATTACGTTTGATCATGTCACTCGATCCCCCGTGCGTTGAGCACCGACTGGTAACTGGAAACGGGGATTACTCGAGCTTACTATATATACATTTAGATTGAAAAAACCCGGCATAAAATGCGGGTTGTAAAAACAAAATAAAACTGTATAGCGCAAGGGCCTTTTAGTTTGGCATTGATGTGATAGATATTCCGTGTATGTAGTATATTAGTATAATTAACATATTCTAGTATAATAGTATAATAACATATATAGTATTGTGAGAGACCCGAAAGAGAATACGATAGAGGGAAATTTATTTATTTAACGCCCTTATGGGCTTTTACAAAATACACAAAATATAAAATAAAATATAAATCGCATAAGGCAGATGTGCAGTTAAAAAGATTCAAGTACATAAAAAAGATTTTTGTAAATTAAAAAGGGAAGTTTAAACAGGAAGAAGAAAAATAAATGTATTTATCCATTACCATTTAGTTGAGACCAAATAATTGTTTCAATTTAGACCTATACACAGTTATACTATCAGCAAAAATGTCGACCACCTCCGCATGTTCATTCCCTAATGAATGTAGTATGGTGATTATAGAGTTTGCTGATGCATTAGTTCTGACATATATAATGTACAATGTTGTCGATTGAGGAGCTGCTTCTAATGTTGCGAAATTAAAACATTTTTAACTCGCGACGATAAAAGGATAAAAAATATAAAACTATAGTCTGTTCACCTACAAAATGAATACTATTCATTTATTAAAATTTATTTGTTTCTTGCCGAAAACGTAGAGTGCACATTTTAAAGTACTACTGTTATCGGCTATTAATTTAGGTGACACCAACACGGTTTACCAAGAGAATTAATGTTTAATATTTTTCTATTTTTAAGTTTTTTCATAGTTTAGACAGATGAATAAAATTGTATTTTTGATGGATTTGGCGTTAATAAAAATTGTTGACTTTATTCATGGTCATTATTAAAATGGATGGAAAACTTAAGCTACGTTATCTCTACCTGAATTTGATTATTATTTATTAAACGAATATTCGGCCGTATTCTGAAAATAGCAATATTGAATTTGGTCATCATTCCAGACGATGCCATTACGGCTTTGGGCTTTATTGGAGTCGTATTCCAAACGAAGGTCATGTACCAAGCAAAAAATCTCGCGCTTGTTTATCAAGTTGGACTTGGTGAAACGTACTTTATTCGATACGACCAGCCCGGTCAGGTATTGGCGATGAAACGCGGTAGCTCCGTCGGACGAACGTGCCGGCAGCGTTTTGGGGGCAGTTTGCGGCTCGATTCATTTGTCGGTTTGCGACGATAATCCGCGAGGTGTTGGGGATCTATTTCTCTCGCTCTCGGTGCAGGTGAGACTGGTCTGGGAGGGACGCGCCTCCCGCCTCCGCGACCCGCTGCACACTGGACCGCGCGCGGCGCCAGCAATGCGGTCACGGTTAACGCGAGCGGAATTATCGTCGCGTCGCGCTGCTGCCGGGCCGCTGTCGCTGCGGACTGACACGCCGACCCGAGATGCGCTCTCTTAAGGATCGAATTGAATAAATCTGACGCGAGCCGAGTAAACAAACAAAGCGGGTGCGTGTACCTACTCGTGTTTACGTACACGCGTTAGAAGTTATACTTGTTTTGCGCGCGTGAAATAACTAGCAGACGGTATATACAGGTTGCCTCATAGCCAGTCTTCATTCTATTTCGAACAGAAAATGTTCTTCACACTTTGGGTCAAATGTTGGCAGAAACAAGTTTGAATTTTTTTTTCAATATTTATGGCTTATCTTTTTTTAAATACGTAAATTTTTTACTGTTAATATTGACAGGCCTAGTAAATGTATGTAAAAAAATAATTTTAAAATTACCTACATCAAGAAATGCGTCATTTCTTGACTCCATTTATTTATTTAAGTGATTTTGTTAGTGTTGTTAGTCATTGAACATTTAAGCCTTTTAAAATGGTAATTTGTCATTAGGGTTGTATTTCTTCAATTTTCCTTTCAGTCATATTCCTAAAGATTTGTCTTCATTTCTTCGTGACCTTAATATTTGGATATCTTATATAGCGCCGTTTTCGCGAATACTCACCTAGTTTCTTAGATCCTGGACTTCGCCATTTGATCGGTCTATCGCATCTGGGTTCTTCCGCGCGTTCTCCTTCCAGGCACACTTGCTTCTACCACCACAACGAGCAGTTCAGACTTGCATCGCCTCTTCTAAATGTGGCAAAGGCAATATGGCCAAAAATGAGAAATAAATCGCCGAAAACAATGTTCTGGAAAGTCTAGTTTATATATTTAACTCTTGCAGTATGGATTTGGGATTTGTCCTTCGTGCAGAGCCACTAGAGCAGAGGTTTCCAACATTTTCGGCTTACCTATTTCACCTGAAAAAATAACTAAATGGAAATTTACGCATTGTAGGTTTTTAGGTCTCCGCCTTAAATCAGTTGGTTTCGCGAAATCATACAATTCTGCGGAAATACGCGGCAACGAATAACTAGGGGCAGAGAGATGCGGAAGACACATCCATTTTTCATCCGGAAACGGATTATGATGACGAAAGTAATAGAACCTGTGAAAATTAGGTGTCATCGGTATGTTAATAGTGTCAATGATAAAGTGAAAGTAATTATTATTGGAATATGTTATTATATAGGGTTATTTGTAAAACATTAATAACCTCGCAGGACTATATTCCTGCCTTGCTTATGAGTCGAAAATGTTCAAGCTATTATTAACTAATATCAATAGTTAAGGAGATATGCGACATCAAAGTTTGCATTTTTTTTTTTCCAAATTTCTGACTTATTTTTTGTAAAACGTTGGACTATCATTACAGTAACTCATATCGATTACGAAAAATTCATTCGTTTCAATACAAGTAAAATAATATGATAAAAACCCTGAAAAAATTCCTATTGGAATATAGTCCTGCGAGGTTATTAATGTTTTACAAATAACCCTGTATATGACAAATTTTAGATTTATTTTGAAATTTTTAATTTGATGCAAGCAGCATAACAAACTTTTTACTAATTATTGACTAATGTACATATGTGAGTATGCGCACGAATGCAAGTAATTATGCATACAAAAGCATTCGAAAATGAGGTCACTTTAATATCAAACATCGTCAAGGCCGATTTATTTGTGGACATACCAAAAGTGTTTTGTATAAAATATAATTTTATAAAATATCATCGGAACTAGGTATTGCGTGTACGCGGATGACACCATTATATTACAAATGCTGGTGCATCTATTGTGTATTTTTTATGCTCAATATTGTATTTTTGTACCTTGTGATTATGAGTATTTTTTTCACCATTTTAATAATTTAGGGTCGCGTGTAAATTTTGCATCAGTGTTATCGCGCAACAAGTGAACTCATAGCTAATTTGTGCATTCTTCTGTATATATATATATATATATACAACTGAATTACCTCAAATCGCCTTTTCAGTAATAATTACGGAATACGAACAAGTAAAAATGCATCATTCGTTCTTTTTTCTTCCCGAATAGGCAGACAACTTGAGTTTCGTGTGTACAGTATAAAAAGGATCCCATACTGGATACTTTTTTTTTTAATTCTTACATTTTTCTAATTTCCAATAATCTTTACTGTTAATAATATTCTGTGATACAAACTTCAAATGGAATATCCAGACTTCATAATATAAGATATATTAAAGTATTATTTTTAACAGATTGAAATTAATAAGGAAAAAAAACACTAGCCTAATACTATTTACGCGCTTAATTAAATTTGTACGTGTGCATTTGCAGAAAACCAAAAAAAAATTCTCCAATAATTACATAAAAAAATTAAATACAAAAATGTGTTTATGGTGGTAACTGCTTACTTAAAATATGAAGGGAAAGATGTACCGTAATATTGGATAGCGAGCATTGGAATTCAATATTAAGTTACAAAGATCAACGAAAATATTTTCACAGAAAATGCTTAAAAAAGCAATCGGAACACATAAACCATACACAATAACGTATAGAAAACTTTCAAAGACAATAATCGCACGTATTTTGTATAACTTATGTTTGCAGTTGAATGTTTAAAATGTTGGTTCAACACTCATGTCACGTCTGGTGAACTGCGCGCATATAAGAAGAAGAAGAAGAAGAAGAACAGTGGCTTATTGAAATATGCCATTGCCCAGTATTGAGGCCCCATCAGACCCAAGTTAGGGTCTCTTCCCGTACTCGTACAAATCTAGAAAAATATATAGTTTAAAAATGTCCTTAGGTTTTCACGGCCGTTCAGAATCTTCTGTGTATAGTTTTCTGGGATATTCTGCCGTGTATATGTACACGGCAGAATATCCCAGAAAACTATACACAGAAGAATATATAGTTTTATTTCAACCACGTCACGTTGTTTACGAAGTTGAACCTTCTCCGCTTGTATTTCGCAGCAGTTTGCAGGACGTGTCGTGTATCACACAGACAGGTACGATATTACGTGCTTAATCCAAAATGGCTGTCAGATATTTGATCAATGTATCGATGACTGGCAATTTGGTTTACTAAATTCCCGACCGGTTCGCCTTGAATGCGGCTGGACCATTAGCATCGCATTATTTGTGTTGTATCTGGTACATTACACGCCCAACACACCTGCGGTCTTTTGAAGCTCGTAATCTAGCCATCTAGCTCATTTTCTCGTGAGCGAAACATGATCGCACCGCCGCACTCCTCGATCTGTTATCGTAATGTAAAATATATATTGTACATAGAAAATTAATAGTTGATATAACAATACAGAGTAATTCTTGTGTTAACACATTTTCGTCTAGTATTTTCGCGAGCTATTTATTCTAAAGCAGGTGAGAAACCAGGGATTCGCGAAAAAAATTGTTCTCGTATATTCGTCATATCTGAAAAACCCCTTGATGTAATTTTCTTATATGTTTATTGGTCGCCTCCGCTAGATATCTAGGCGTGAAAAACAATATTTATGGTCGCAAACACCCGAAAGTATATAAGTGAACTCATAAAATATCGCATTTCAACTGGAGTTCTTTGATTCCCTAAAAATAATCCTTTTTACCTACTTTAAATTTTTTTTAACTTTCCCTATTTACATAAAAAAAACTAAGTGCGTTGCAAAATTGCGGCAAAAATATTTTTTTTTACAAATCCCCATACAATTCCGAGCGGCTAGTGCATGGGCGCCGATAACAGACTGTTGCATCAAAACACGAGCATGATTTTATTGCTGTATTATAGTCATTTGACATCAGCCTTAAACGATGAAATATTATGCCTAAATGAAGTGATCGAGACCTTTTTTTTGCAAGTAACAAAAAGTTTACGTAAAATGTGTTAATACCCGTCCCGCACAAAAAGGTGTTATTCTGGGTATTTGCGGATCCACTAAGTACAAAAATATTATATATATATATATATATAATATATTTAATAATATATATATATATATATATATATATATATATATATATATATATAGTAAGAAAACCGTAGAAATTGACATTCTTTTAAAATTGATATTACATTTAGATAAATTGTAATGGATATTGTTTTCTAAATATTTACTGCTTATGAATATTGATATATGCTCCCGTAGGAAGATACGGTTGATTTCCTTATTTAAGTATTCGGAAAATGCATTTAGTGCATGCGCTTGCCATGCTGACTCATTCTATAGATAACGCTTAGGACCTCTGTCTTTATCCTACATTGATGTGCCACCATATTTACATTAGTTCTAGCATTTTCTTCATCCTCGCGCTCTATTCGTGCCGAAACATCAACAAGCTGACGAGGAGACGGGTACGTCTCGAAACCGGAAGACCTTAAATCTGGTAGTGGTTTTTTTACTAAGTTAACTGACATTATGTTATCAACAAGCTCATTCTTTTAATAGTCATATACATACATTTATTTTAGATTCGTATTTAGAATAATTTATGTTGTAAATCATTGAATTTTTCTAAATTTCATTTGACTCCAATGATCAAAAATGACAATTTTATATCTTCTGTCGTTTATAATTTTTTTAATAATTTCTAAACCTCGATATAAGTAATGCGGGCGTCCATTATATTAAAGTTTTCCCTAATGCATACGTTAAAAATTACAAATTTGTTTGTTTACCTGTTTTGTATGTAATTAAAATGAATGAAAAGATAAAATTCACTCAAAAGTATATTATTATTTCTTCGATACTCAACGTAGTTGCGTGACTGTAGTTACAGATTTTATATGTTTTGTATGCGTATATTTTGTATGGCTTGTTCGCTTAAATTTGTTTTAAGATAATAACAGGTTTTTAACTACCTAAGCAGTTTCCCTGAAGGAGTAGGCAAAGAAGATAGCCACACTATTCTGTCCTAGAACGTCCACTTTCATATATTACCTTTCCATGAACAATAACAACAAAAGATAACCTGTTCATTTAATTATAAATAAATATTCGTTATATTCATTCTAAAATTAACAGCGTCTTTCTTAATTTACACGTATGACATGATATGGACCCAAAATGCAAAATGTAGTATTTACGGTATTTTCCTATATACCGCCGCGTCTTTTCCGTCGCGTAAAATCGGCAATGAAAATGGATCAACCGATCATCCGCGTAGCGTGTTTGATAAGCGCATATTGTACGGAAAGAAATGTAACGGCGTTCCGCGACTGAAAAAACGCGGCGGAAAGTGTGGCGCCGGCCTTATTCGCGTAGAAATTAGTTATGTGTCTGTTTACGCTTCAGGGTAGCAGAAATTAAAATCGTATTATATCGTTTCCCGAGGGCTAATGACGTACGTAATGATATACGCAAGAGCGGAGCGGTGGTGTCGAGCGCACGCCGCTGCGCGCACGCGAGCGCCGCCGCCTGCCGGCCTCGGACTAAAAAGTAGGGATGGGTAAAAAATATCGATATCTATCGTCAATATATTTTTTCGCGATATATCGAATATCGATTTTTTTTTTGATATATCGATATTTTTTTCTGGGACAACCGATATTTTTTTTCCGGCGACGTATCTTTTTCACTTTTTTTGGTCATCGATATATTTTTTTCGATATATCGATAGTTTTTTCCCGATATATCGATATATTTTTTCCCGATATATCGATATATTTTTTTCGATATATCGATATTTTTTCCCGATATATCGATATTTTTTTCGATATATCGTTTTTTTTTCGATATAGGTATCGTTTTCAGTTTTTTCTGGCGACCTTTTTTTGGTTATCTTTGATATTTTTTCTCGGATAATTGATACATTTTTTCCGGTGACCTTTTTTTTTTGGTCGCCAAAAGCTTACTCCCCTTACATTTTTGAAAAAATAATATCGATAAATATCGATATATTTTTCGCAATGTATATCGATTATTTTCGATACTTTTTAAAAATATCGATTCGATATATATCGATATTTTTTTCCATTTACCCATTCCTACTAAAAAGTCACCGGTGCAATATGCCCGCTCGTTGCTAGCATCCCCTAATTGAGACTCTAGCGACATCTAAATTAATTCTCAATTAGCTCGCGATGAACACGTCGCGTCAATTTAATGATTTAAACGCTTTGATAACCAGCTCGTTTTGTAGATAAATAATCATTGTTTTATTTTATTCTTATGAATTTTACATCAACTCCGTCAATAAAAGGCGCGACTCGATATCGCTGATTCTTTTGTCTTGTTTTATGATTATGATGATGAGGTAATCAATGCGCAATTTTGGATATGATTTTACATTTTTCTCCGCAACGATTGGACGTAGTTACGCAGACAGGAGCCAGTTCACAATTTTGAAAAAAATTGCATATTGTTTTTATCGGTCGCTGGAAGTTCAACTATATCTTGACAAAAACAGCTAAATCGCTTAAATGTAAAAAAAAATTGTAAAAGTTTCGCAATAACTCCTTTTTAAAATCTAAAAAAATCTTTAATATCGCACACCACCATAATATATAGACATACTATACTACCATAAATTTCTTGGTACACGATCTGGTTTAAATCTGGAACATTTATGAAAAGGTCAAACTAAATACTCTTAAAAATTAAAATGTCTTCGTAAATAAGTCGCGCTTTATTACAAAAAATACGTTTTCACTGAAAGACACTCGGTTTGGAACGATATTTTAAAAATTTAATAAAACAATGTGTTGTAAAAAATATGTTTTGTTAATTAGGGGATTTAATTATCCAAGAATAAATACTTATAAACTGCATTATAAATATGTATTAAATATACAGGGGGGGATATACTTTCGCTGTAACCCAATCTCTTCGCCCAAAGAAGGGTCTTAGTTCATCTCTACAATTTTTGTACTCTGTGATACCCATGTATATTTGGTTTATATAGTTTATGTTATTGTATATATATTCTGCTTAACTATATTCAATTGCAGTCTTGTGTATGTAATATCATGTTTTTTTTTTGTGGCTTCCGAGTATGTTCCGTCTTCAACATTCACTATCTCTCATTTATCAATCTTTCTCACTCACTCGTTCCCATCCACCGCCTTCATTCTAACTTCTTCTGTTTGCCCCGGGCTTCACTTTTACATGTGCACTGTGCACATGTAAAATCTTGTGGCCGGGGATAACACGATGTCGTCGGCATGACTGCGTTCAAAGCACCATTCACTTAATTCTTTCAAGAATATTTTTAATAGCAGACGAACACGATATTATTTGCAATCAGAAAATACATTTTTGAATAAATAATTAAAATAACATTAAATAATGCTAGCTCGCGTCCTCCACAAACATTTAAATTAAAAATTAATATAAACCTGCTATCTATCCACACAAATTGCAATGCTTAGGAAACCGGTTTCTAGCAAATGATGTTTTAAAATTGCATAAATAAATGTATTCATATTTACTGTAAACTGTACACATAGCACAGACACACGCGCGCAATGTTCACACATTACCACCATGTGTCTACTAATAATTGTACATACTCCATCGATTATTTTTATTATCTATTTCACTACCTACGTCAATAATAATCATTATTATTATTATTACTCATGTAAGTATTGGAAAAAATGTGCATCAATTCCGTAACAATTAAATCCGACACTTAATCACCAATTTGTGTGTATTGAAGAATGCTTATCACCGACACTTATGAAAATTATTGTGAAATTCTCGAGTCAGGTACTTGACCTAAAAATGTGTTTGATCTTCTTTTCCTTTGTTATATGTGCCTTACATACGGAACAGTTCGTCTATTTTTTTATCGTATATTTGTGACACATTATGGAGCGTTATCTCGACCATGAGACAATTCTTCGAGAAACCTACTAGCTGTCAAATATTATTATTTCATTTAAACTGGGAGACTGGATTCAGATATGCTTAAGCCATGTATTCACTAGGGGACAAATCGCGAAACATTCCGCTCGGCATGTCGCATCAACATCTACGCTCATGTTTCGGGGACAATGACGCGGTCATGACGTGTACACACCGAGACTCGCATATCTTGTCGCGGAAATGTCACCCGATGAGGTTATGGATGACAGCTGCGGTATCTCATTTGGCGAAAACGGGGTTCCGCGCAATTCGAAATGTTTTCCAAACAAGGTCCTTTTTGCAAATAATTATTGTTTTCCAGACGTCGCGGAAATATATCGCCCTATGAGGTTATGATGATAGCCGCGTATCTGTTTATGTTAATGAGTTTATCGAAAAGTAAGAGGAGAAAAAAGAGGAGAATGCGAAATTATTTACTGCAAAGAGAAAGAAGGACGGACATTCTATGCGATCTTCGATCGATACAACTCGGTGAGTTCAAGAACGATTTCGTTTCCCCGCATTGTCATCTTGACAGATACAGCGCATGCGTATTCACTTGTAAACATACCACGTGGTACTGACGCTCCGCGGAATGTTGCAGTGAGTACGCTCGGGTACCGTGCGCATGGCAACGTTGCCACGGCACGTAGAAATGCCGCGCTATGTTGTGCGCGAGGTCGCGGAACAGTGCACGACGTTGCAACGTCACGTAGACTCTATGCCGCGCGTGCTGTTGAGGGACAATTTGTCCCCTAGTGAATACATGGCTTCTTTGTTTAAAACGAACAACGCGCTATTGATGCCTTTCAGCGTTCTAATTGGTCGCTCGAACGTCGTAAGCTGAATCGGTCAAATTTGAAATTTGTTATAAACACAGTGTCCACAAAATAACTGTACGCAATGGTCTGAAGTCTGTAAATAACGGATGTTGCTTATACATGTTTATATTCGCGATTTTTTAAAAATATAATTATTTTATTTTTTCTCTTAGCGTATTCTTATATAATCACCAACATTTGTCTTGATGGATTGCAATTTGAAAGTTTTTCAACATTATAAAAATTATATGAAACTTACCATATGCACTATTATTATATTAAGCTGTTCATTAAAAATAAATATTCCCACAGTGAATAAATTTTGTTATGTTCCGACAAACCCATCATTTCTGTACATAGATATACTTAACTCTATTTGTATCACATGAAGGGTATAAAAACAAAGGTAGCAATATTCCATTTAGATGTTTCTGAGATGCATACAAAAACCTCTTAAGCTCAAGAAAATTTCTCTGGAATCTATGAAACCCAAATCTTATAGGAAATAAGTTATTAAAAACAATTGCCAACTCAATTTTCCTTTTATATACGTATATAAACAAATATTTAACTTTTAAATGTGGATATTGCTGTGTTTGCTACCAAATAGTGTACATTTGTGTTTTTGCTATTTACATAATTGGATATTGCTGTATTTGCTATGATGTGTCGCTCTGAATTCGACATCAACTCTCAGAATGAAGCGGCCATTATTTGACACGTGTCATCCTTGGGGGTTAATTAATTGAAGTTAGCATTGCTATAATAATAATAATAATATTGAATTATTTATATAGCGCCATTTTTACTTTACACACAAAAAACTCTTACATACTAAAAGCACAGAATAAAAAAATGAAAAAGAAAAGAGAAAGAAAAACAGCTCAAAACATTAAATAGTAAAAGAGAACAACGAATATTAAAAATGTTCTGGGAAAGATCTTGTGAACAGGTGCGTTTTAAGTCTTTACTTAAATAAAGTCTGTGAATCCGTGCTTCTTATCAGGGAGGGCAAAGAGCTTTGGTGCCCGCCACTGCAAACGCCCGTTCGCTGAACCTAGTTTTCTGGAACTGACTTGCCGGTTCTGCTTTTAGTAGTAATTTGGAAACATGATTTTGGATGGTGGATAGTGCTATATTTCTCTCTATAAATCTCGAATTCAGTACTTTCTAAATTAGAAGAACTCGGTGACATAATTCGAAACATTTTTTTTTTGATATTGCTGCCTTTGCTTTTATACCACATGCACGGCGCCAGAATACATACATTTGAGTTGCATTATATGTCTCATGTATTATATTTTCTAATAGTTTTCCGACACCATTTGCCATTTAGTATTTGATAAAGTATTACATACTAGCTTTGCCCGCGCGGCTTCGCACGCGTAGATTTTTAGTACACTGTTTGGATCGTCATAGAACTTTCGCGAACCTTCTAGAACATTCTCCTTCCAGAAATTTCAAGAAATTTATTGAATGTACAGAAACCTTCTAGATACACCGACACATTCCGCCACTCAGTTTAGAACCTTATAGAACTTTCGGGAATTTTCTAGTACCTTCTCCTTCCAGAACTTTCTAGAGCAGGTTTTTCCGGAACCTTCTAGACTCACCGACACAGTCGGCACGCCTATTTTGAAACAATCTGAAGCATTTGCGGCCTTCCCATAACAAAACAATGTGCTAGAAAGCACATTTTCGTCACCCACTCCCACCCACGCGCAGCCACCCCCACCAAACTCGCACATTCTCGATGTGACACCGAGGGCTATCCACCGCCATGACCACTGATGGGTGGTTGTGGCTGGTTGTGGAGAAAACTTGGCGGATAGGGAAACACGGGTTTCTTTTTATGTATATATATATATTGATTTTGGAACAGACTGTTACGCACATTAAACCAACTGAAATCCAGTCGAAAACATTGGATTTTTTACATTTTTTTGGACAAGTCGCTATTTTACAACATTTTGAATATTGGCTATTTATTGCCCGCTTGTCCTGAAATTCATACCCGACCGGGGACAATCGGCCCGATTCTGAAAATAACAATGTCTGGATCTTTAAGATCTTTATCCCAACACTTAATAGACGATAATAAAAATTAAAAATGTCCAGAGCGGATTTTATAATTCTACGGCTCAATTACACTGTATTAAAAGATGATATAAGAAAGATGGGAAGATTTGAATATGCGGTAACGCCGAACGTGGTCATGACAAGTTTAGCCATGATATTTCATCTGGACGCTGTGGATGAAGAAATTAATACGTTTGTAAGAAACAATCTTTCTTATATCATCTTTTAATACGGTGTATTTGAGCCGTAGAATTACAAAATCCGCTCTGGACATTTTTAATTTTTATTATCGTCTATTAAGTGTTGGGATAAAGATCTTAAAGATCCAGACATTGATATTTTCAGAATCGGGCCGATTGTCAGTTTTTGTATGGCCGTTGGCTCTACCCGGGCGGGACTCGTTGTCATTGTGTTGCCAGATTTCTTTTCAGCGCGATGCGTGCGAATTCCAGCATTTCTGCGGTACGCGCTCCTTTTCAACCGCTCGCATGGCGGCCAGCTGCGCTGCGAGTGCAAACATGTCCTTGAAAAGTTATCGCCCGATACAGAATACGCGATCTGTCCGCGGCCGAACATATTTGGCATTTTTTTTAAAGCTTCGATGCAGGCGACGCGACTCCTGCAGTCAGGGTTGCCAACTTTTATTAGAAGAAATAGTCTGAAATGGAGTGTATCTGATTTCAAGGGAGGTGAAATGAAGAGTACGGACTTATAAGAAATAATATCATTTATTTCAAATTTTTGAAAAGGTATTTTTTCTACTTTTCGCAGCACAGGCTACTGTTCTGCACGGCATGCTCTTGTCATGGAATAGAGACGCTCTTGTTCAAAATGTAAACTGCAAACTGAAATAAAAAATTCAAGTGAACCAACAAATCAAAATAGTTCCCGAGTTTCCATCGGCACATTTTTGATTATAGTTTTTATAATTTTTATTGTAAGATTTGAATCATTCATGTCTTTTAATAAAGTTTCATAAACGTTATTTCTTGCTATATTATTTTTACATTCAACATCTGACATTCATGATTCCTATCGAAGTCACGAAAAGTAATGTTTTATCATCTCCCCAACGCGCCATATTTGTTTCATCTGTCGCGGACTGAGAAGATGGCATTGATAATCGATACTAGCCGCGAATGACATAAGCATGCTCATAATAAGCAAGTCTGTTTACACATGCTCAAAAGATACCCCTTCTCATGGTGAATGACATTAGCATGCTCATAAATCGACCGGCGGTTGATTTTTGAGCATGCCACTAATGAGCATGCTCATCACTAGCAGTGTGCGTACACACGTGCCACTAATATGCAAGGGTTAAAGAATGTAAATACTGCGCATGCTCACGTGCCACTAATAAGTATGCGTATATCAGTACCTTTAAACAAAATGGATATTTTATACGAACCGTATATGTCACTGAGAAGCAAATCTCGTTCAAAAAAAGCAGTTCGGCCTCCACGGTGATCGGAAGCTCTCCCGATGACGCTGGATAAGACTTCAGCGAAACGTCGAGATTTGCTTCTCTGTGAATATACGATTCGTATAAAATATCCGTTTTATTTAACAATAAACTTCGATAAATTGTTCGCCGTATAATGTATTCAATCCTTAAGTTGTCATTATTGGGACGCTCTGCTATTCAATTTTATTTATTTAAGTATCAACATACAGAAGTACACCAATTAAAGTTACATTTAAATGTATGCAGACGTCCGTTACGGCGCGGATAATACTTGTCTCGAAAGTCGCGTAAAGGACAGGATGGTATTGAGCTCGGGGCGAGGAATGATTAATTCATATTTATTTACTTTAATTAACTATCTATACTAAAAACATTGTATAAACTGTCTACAGGTTTCGATACCACAGTCTCTTAGTCAGGATGGACGCATACATGGACATAGACGTATGTTTTATTTAGATAAAATTAATAATTATGTCCAACAACAAAGTTAACGCTATAAACATTAGTGTAGAATTACGCTAGAAACTGATACATGCCTTTTGCGTAACGAAACTGATATTCTTGATTTATTGTATTAGTTACAAAAAAAAAATTGTCCCGTATCCCCAAATAATGTTTTACACCCTTTCTATATTTATGATGTCCCTATTAAATATTTAACGTGATTGATAACTGTAAAAAGTGTGAATTAAAAAAAAAATTAAAGTGATCTACATGCAAACATTACGTACAAAATTTCGTTTCTGAACAATTTGATGTTAACTTGCTTGATTTCAACCAATTTTATTCATTTTCAACCAACGTGTTCGATTGCAATTGTTGTAAGCTACAATCAATAGAGTGTTGACAGCCATTACTGGTAATCTCATCACATTTTTGGTACGTTGTCTTTGGAAGCGAGGATCTGTATTAATGAAATGACTCGAGACAAATTTCATCCGCGCCATTAGACTTGAAGTAAGTTTGGGTGACGCTTTCGCAATCCTGCTCCCCAATATGTATTTTCCCCAACAAGTGTCATAACGCGCCAAGGGCTTCGGGGAAAAGTTCCGTCTGTTTGGGCAGCTGGGGCCGGTCATTGTTCGTTAGCCCCGTCCTGGACCGAATCTGCGCAGCCTCATCATTCACGGTGCATGTGCCGGTGTGTGTGTGTGTGCCTGTGTGCCTGTGTGCGTGCGCGCGGGAGTTTGGGAAGTATTTTCGGGGGTTCAGATGAAAGCGTAAGCGGCCGTGACCTATCCCAAGCCGTTAACTCGCGGCGGCTGTGACGCTCTCGCCTTGTAAAAATATACCTCGCAAAAAATTTCTCCCGTTGTATTTGTTCGCGTACGCGTATCGAATGTGTATCATCGAACGTTATTTACGATTCCCGACGGAATTCGAAGTTACATTTTTTTTGTATCAGAAATGTGAAATGATTTATAGGTTGCAGCCAAACGTCTATTTATTCAACGTCAGTGTAAGTTTTGAATAATGTCAGTTTTAATAAATATTTTTTCTCGGATTATTTAAAAGCAGTGAATTTTTTGTTTATCTTATTAAAAATATATTTTACTCGGGTAAGCTTTAGGTGTTTAGAATAACATATAAAAAAAAACTTTGTATTGAGCGCAATTGTGTATTATTTTCGTCACCACTTTAGTTTTTCAATTGTGCAGTACCTCTTATCTACAGGCGTAAATAACTACATTCGCGATAAAAATAATACTCAGTCGTGTGCGTAACATTATTACAAAGTTATTTAAAAAAA